>JAQJVL010003360.1:0-62830 GCA_035578905.1 Stictocephala bisonia
CGATACATTTCATCTGTTCAACTGGAAATCAGTACTTGAGGTCGTTTCGAGACTTAAACCGCTCGATCTGACATGGGAGATCCTGTGTAATGGAGAGGTGCTTTCAAGATCTTATTATACTGTTTAAGTAGTGCCTTCTGACGTTTATGTCTAGAGGAGCTATATTGCACAGCACCAAGAGCCAAGGAAGTGGAGTTGCCATGAGAGTGCTACTTATAGCTTTCATGACCCTATTAGGTTAAACATCATTTAATCCAGGGGTGATGTTCGCACCCACAGCAAATCTTTAAAGCTATAAATACTCCCTGGGTAGTTCTAAACGAGCAACAAATCTGGTAGCCTGATAATCACAAATGTTTGATCTCCCAGCCATTACACAAAATATTAAATGCTTATTGTGCCTGTGCTGTAAATAATTAATGATGATAGATTCTTGTGTCAAATTATAAAAAAATGTGAATAGATGTTGAATCAGAAAATTTTAATTAATTCATTGAATGATGTAAAAAAATAATTCTCTCATATTTTTGTTAAAAACATTATTCCCAAACAATTATTTTTAATTGTCCGTGGATTCTGTATCTTGAATTAATAAAAGAAAATATATATATTACTAACTAAAGAAATAAATCTCACAAAAACGTTTGAAAAAGGAAAATGTTTGGTTTTAAAAGATTTACATTTAACGTATTTTTTTTAAAGTAACATAATATTGTATGAAATTTAAGTTTTTTTTCAACAGACATTGTTTGTTGCTTGGTTTCTTGAGCTATTACAGTTTTAAATTAGCCATTATTTGGATGGATGAGACAGAACATGTCCATGTGCTTACTTATAAAACTTGTAAAATTATACCTACCCACACAGTACAGTATATTGAAGAATAATGCTATAAAAATCTTTTCCTCTTAGAGGCTGCTGATCGTAGGTAAATATAGATTACAAATAAGTGTGAGAGATGTGTATAGGGTAAATGAACCCTGTGATGATGATGATTATGATACAAACTAAGGCCAGCTATTCCATACATATTACCATAAAATTATAGCTCAGTGCCAAATAAACAGCCAGAAGTCACTAGCTGATCATTATAAATTTGACACTGATTGAGATTATTATTATTTTTATTATCAAGACGTCTATCGTGGAGATATGAGCAATTTGACGGGCGAATGAGTGGGATGAGAGTAGATGAAGGAGTGTAGTCATTGTTACTAACTAAGGTCAATTGTTCCTTAGAAAGAGTTGTTTATTAATACCCAAATAGCTATTGCAACTAAGTGCAACAGCTTTACGTAGAATTTGGACGTAAGTATGTTTTTCAGCTAACTGACAAGCCTCCTTCCTACACAACATCCAGACCATGACTACCATCCAACATGGACACCTCAGACTTCTCTAGTAGTGTTCACGTCGGTGGCAACCTATGAGTAGATGCTGTGATGGTATTACGAAGACCAAGCTTAGAATATTGCCTACAACCTCCCTAACACTTTGTCACCAAGTAGCTGAGTTACAGCACTGCGCCACTAGTGCTGTCATAACATTGTTGGGTATACTGATTAGATCAATCCAGAAGCCTTCTGAATGTGAAGGAGGGCTTAAACCAACTACTGTAGCGGTCAGTCAATGCCACCACAGAGGTAATATTTTGTTTGGCTAATTAATAAGGAATTTATTAACTTCTCTCTGATAATAGGACACATCTGACACGCAACATGTGTCCTTGTGTGATTGAAGCATAAGAGTTACTTCGTAGATTAGTTACATATACAGCAAATAACCATTAAATAGTTCTTAAAAAAATTGTATGTGTTAATTTGATGGTTTTTAACTATGCATCATGTGATTCATGAAAAAAAGGACAGAGAACCCAATTGTATAAACAATTATGTGACTTAAGTTTAAAAGCTAACCTATCATGAAAAAATAGGTTAAAATAAGATATATAAAAAATAGAAAACTATACTCTTACTCACATCAAAAAAGGCAATCCATAGTACGATCTTCTAATCATTTTTCTAAAACTACAAATTATAACTCACAGGAAAAATCACGATTTTTTGATTTTTAAAAAAATATGCTAATGTAACAACATAGACTTTAAAAACAAAAACAAAATACCTAGTCTTGTTTGACAATAAAAAACATATGTTACTAATATAATCACAACACTGGACTCTTGTGTTTTTGGGACAGTAGTTAATTAAATTAAGAATCCAATGATTATCAATATTATTTTTACAGACAGACAATACATCTGACAGATGGTGAGCTGGGTAATCTGTGTGATATCTGATATCTCTTTAAATACTATCAGGTGAGTTATAGTACTCCTCAGTTTCATAACAGTATGACAACCAATATTATCACTACTTCAACAACAATCAAACACTACATACAAACACCACGTACCCAGGTATTGTTAGTTACCTTCCAGGTGTCATGGCTGTTAGTTACTATACAGATGTCACCGCTGTTAGTTACCATACAAATGTCATGGCTGTTAGTTACCATACAGGTGTATGTCATGGCTGTTAATCACCAAACAGGTGTGTGTCATGGCTGTTAGTTACCATACAGGTGTATTTCATGGCTGTTAGTTACTATACAGATGTCATGGCTGTTAGTTACCATACAAATGTCATGGCTGTTAGTTACCACACAGGTGTATGTCATGGCTGTTAGTTACCATACAAATGTCATGGCTGTTAGTTACCACACAGGTGTATGTCACGGCTGTTAGTCACCAAACAGGTGTGTGTCATGGATGTTAGTTTACCATACAGGTGTATGTCATGGCTGTTAGTTACCATACAGTTGTATCTCATGGCTGTTAGTTACCATACAGGTGTGTGTCATGGCTGTTAGTTACCATACAGGTGTATGTCATGGCTGTTAGTTTACCATACAGGTGTATGTCATGGCTGTTAGTTTACCATACAGGTGTATGTCATGGCTGTTAGTTACCACACAGGTGTATGTCATGGCTGTTAGTTACCATACAGGTGTGTGTCATGGCTGTTAGTTACCATACAGGTGTATGTCATGGCTGTTAGTTACCATACAGGTGTATGTCATAGCTGTTAGTTACCATACAAATGTCATGGCTGTTAGTTACCACACAGGTGTATGTCATGGCTGTTAGTTACCATACAGGTGTATGTCATGGCTGTTAGTTACCACACAGGTGTGTGTCATGGCTGTTAGTTACCATACAGGTGTATGTCATGGCTGTTAGTTACCATACAGGTGTATGTCATGGCTGTTAGTTACCATACAGGTGTATGTCATGGCTATTAGTTACCATACAGGTGTGTATCATGGCTGTTAGTTACCATACAGGTGTATTTCATGGTTGTTAGTTACTATACAGATGTCATGGCTGTTAGTTACCATACAAATGTCATGGCTGTTAGTTACCACACAGGTGTATGTCATGGCTGTTAGTCTCTAAACAGATGTCATGGCTGTTAGTTACCATACAAATGTCATGGCTGTTAGTTACCACACAGGTGTATGTCATGGCTGTTAGTCTCCAAACAGGTGTGTGTCATGGCTGTTAGTTACCATACAGGTGAATGTCATGGCTGTTAGTTACCATACAGATGCATGTCATGGCTGTTAGTTTTCAGATTCTGCCCCTAATTTAGAGCAAAATGACGGATAATTTTTATTTATTTCACTCTGTTTAGTGTCTATCTGTCTTTCTGTTTTTTTTTTTTTTTTTCCAAAACATTGGTAACTCAAGAATATTAAAAATTAAAGTCTGTGTTGGGTTGTAGTCAGCGTCCGGCTGTTGGGCAGGGAAGAGAACTGAGTGTCAATCGTGTCAGTTAGCTGAAAATCAAACTAATACTACATAATTCAGATTCCACGTAAAGCTATATGTCCCCTACTTGCCCTGGGGCTATTAATTAATAGCTCTTTCTGAGGGAACAAGTCACAGTGCTGTTCCACTTTAACATTGCTCTTAAGGGAATAAAATCTCGATTTTTACCTACTTGAAGAGCATTATAGAATTTAATTACATAGTACAGTAAGTGTTTCTAATAGAATGTTATGCTGTGGATGGTATATTCAGTGTGGCCGTTCTTTATTGGGACTTGTTAAAGAACTTTAAAAACGTAAACCGTCTAAAGCTGATATTAACTAATTTGGTGGCTTTTAAAAGATTGTCACCACTTAAATTCGGCTGTACTGCATACGCTTTATATCAATGGTTGTACGCTATCAACTTGGAGAATCAGTTTCACTCCAGTCCCGTTAATTAAAAAAAAACATTAAATTGGTAGAGTATGTATAATTATTGCAGCTTTAAGGACTGTTTTTTATTAGTAGTGAAATTAAAAATTGAACATCACTTTTTCCATGTTATTCTATGGAGAAATCCAGCTTCTCCATCAAAAAGTGAATAAATAATCTACTACAATTGATTATATATTTATACCATATTGTAACGTATTAGAATCTAATACTTTATATTATAGTATTATATAAATTACTATAATCAATTCTACTAGCATTGCATATAATCAAGGCTACTGAGTCACAATTGTTGGCTTAAAAAGTGCCTTCATTTTGATGATGCTTTGTTACTACTCATACGTCTTTGTGTTGTATTGTCTTACATGTAGGCACCTGTTGAAAACCTGTAAGTTAAATAATAATTTCATGTCTAAAATAATAATACTAAGTAAAAATAATAATAAAACTATGAACAATAAAAAAGCTTAAATGGTTCAAAAAATAATTGCATAGTGAATTTTCAGCTGTTTTTTAGAGCCTGAAAAAGGATGTATCAATAATTAAATATGTCTTAATTCATTGAACTACTACCATTGATTTATATATATATATATATATATATATATATATATATATATATATATATATATATATATATATAAATGAAGGCTGCCACTAACTTATAGGCACTGATTTTATGCATGGATTTCTCATACAATGCTAAATTTTTGTGTTTATATAACAGCTTTTCCGAGGTCTATAATGGTGCGCTAATGTAGTCTCATGTAAATGTAATTCAATAATAGTAGCAGACCTAACAAACAAATAAAATTAATAGCACTAACAATGCCACTGAACGTGTATCGGCAGGCAGGTGGGTCAATGCCACTGTACTGTATGAGCGGGCGGTTGGATCAATGCCACTGTACGTGTATCGGCAGGCAGGTGGGTCATTCCCACTGCACATGTATATGGGTGGGCGGGCAGGTCATCACTACTGTAAGTGTATGGGTTGGTCATCACCACTGCACATGTATGGGTATGGGTGCACATATTACATGAAATGTGAGTGGGCAAATAATACAATAAAAGCAATAGTCTACCAGTTTTTGAAACAGAATTATATTAGTATAATTTTTGATTCGCTAGATTTAAAAAGTTATTGTATGCTATATTTAAAATTATAAATAATAATTCTTTACTTTTTCATTTCCACGTGCTTAGAAGGGGTTAGACATTACTAACTTTAATACACCGTTTCATCCCTTCGATCAGAATCCTCTACGAAGTTTCGGGATCTTACTAAAAACTGGTATGTAAACCAGACTGAGCCGAGTCTCTTTTTATAGTAAAATCAATGGTACAGTATATCTAAAATCACATCTATACTAGAAGCACCTACACCACGGAGAAGAAAGAAACAGAGGTTGCATCCAATAGTACACTAAATGTTTGTCGAGTAGTTAGTTCTACAGTTTGCCATAAGATGGCAGGGCCAGCACCTTGTCAGACCCTTCATTTAGTCGCACAAATCCTCAGGGATAAATGTAATAATTTTTACTACAGATGTTTAAAGATGTACATTAATTGTACGGTAATCTACTTATAACTGCCACTGAGGCGTTCGCAGCAGCCATAAGAAAGCGACCTCTAATTTCTTTTCTCTGTATCCACACTCTAACTGGAAATGTACTTAGACAATACAATATTACATATTAAAAATACTATGGGTTTTCTTAAAGTCAGGGACATTTTGAGCACAATTTAAAAACACGTCTTAGCATATTCTGCAATGTTGTAAGTTGCATTTGTTCTGCTTCATCAGATACCTATACTAACTTTTTAACTAAATTAGGTATTTCAACTTATTTTTTTGTCAGTATAATAATAAATCTGTACTGTATAGTAAATTGTCAATACGGTTATTCTGACAGTCTAAGTTGCTATCAATCATGTCATATGGTTATTATGACAGCTTAGTTTCCGTCAGCCATGTAATACTGTTATTCCTTTGGTCTCTGGGTTATTCTGACAGTCTACACTGCCATCAATCTAGTCATACTGTCATTTTGACAAATACTGCCATAATTACAATAGATCTTCTTAGAACTGAGAAAACCTGTTCTTGAAAGAAGATAGCAAAAAAGATTGCCGCAATCGATTTTTTTCATGATTTATGGGCTATTTTTCTAATTAGCGGCTTATTCTATTATAAATATTGTATTGTGATTACAAGCATTGTTCAGTTAGTAAAAATTATTAAGTAATTTCTATAATGTAGCAAGTTAGGCTGAAACATAATCGCAACTATAAAGCTCAATTGTCTGCAATGGTTTTGTCATTAGTGATATAAATAAATGACTGTTACTGATTTTGATGAGTTAAATTTTACAAACAATGAAAATTAATCACAATTAAATTTCCATTCTCTTCTGATTAACTATCTACTTTATTAGACAGTGTTTTTGGAATGTATACTATATATTTTGTTTTGACATAGCTGGGCGCCTCAATTTTGGTAATGGGTGGACCAACGGGTGAGGTGTGTGGGAGCCCAAATTAAAATAACTTAAATGGTCCCAAAGAACTGGCACAAACTTTCCCCCATATTAAACACTAAAAAATCAAAACTTTGAAAGTTACAAGTGTGATTCCCAAATAAGTTTTTTTGCCAAAAATAAAAAACTAGTCAAGTTAGAGACATTCGATTTTTACTAAAATGTTTTAAATTGTAATTCACATCTTTCCTAAAAGTTTAATAAAAATCCTTAGAGCAGTTTTTGGGAAAAATCTATTTTTTTATGTTTTTTCCCATAATAATTTTTAAAAATTAAAATTTCAAAAAGTAAAAGAAGGCTGTAGATATTGGCTAAATACACCTACATACCAAATTTCATAATAATTGATCCATCTGTTTGGTCTCCAGTGAACTGCACAGAGACACATACGGACAGACAACAACACTTTTTTTGAACCTCTCCCTTTTTGTTCAAGGGAGCCGAAAATGGATTTTTAGACCAATTTGTAAACAAATTTTTTTGGACGATCACAATAGTTTCTCTATGCTAACGCATATGGGAGAAAGTAAAAAGACACAATTGCAATATGTACGTTAAAAGAAAATTACAACCTTTAAAATCGGAAAGCAATACACTTTCTCCATTTCAATATCTAAATAAATGGTTCCAAAGAATTGGCACAAACTTTCCCCCATATTAACACTTAAAAATCAAAACTTTGAAAGTTATCAACTTGATTTTCAAATATGTTTTTTGCCATTAGTCAAAAACTAGACTAGTTAAGGACATTCGGCTTTCACAGACGACATTTCGAACTGCACATACACACAGACAGACACAAATACGGACAGACACCAAAATCTTTTTAAAAAAACACTTTTTTGGGTTCAGGAGACCCTAAAAAGGATTTTTAGACCAACTTATATAATAAACATTTTTTACGGCACAATACTTTCTCTATATTAACGCATATGGGAGAAAGTAAAATGATAAGACAAAATTGTATATAAACAGTACCGATATTTATAGGTATATATGATTACATTTTATCATCGATCTTATAGAAGTAAGATAGTCAACCACAAAGGATAAAGAATATCTGTTATCTCTCTGTACCTGACCTCATCTGTACCTGTCTATTAACAAAATGTAATAATATCGTTTCCTCTTATAATACTTCTTTTTATATAGTAAAAAATAATTGATTACATAATTTAAGTTTTCACATTAAATAATTGAAAAATAAAACGTTATTATATACTTAGGAATACCCCAGGCCTTGTTCCAAGATTCTTCTGTAGTTATTTTAATTGGTTTACATACTTCGAACCTTTTATGGAATTTTAAAAGCAACAATATAGACCATTAGTGTTGAGATTTATTTTAAATTTTTTTTCATTTTCTTCTTAATTGTGTAAGCTGACAGTCGTTAGTATCCCATTAAATTGATGTAATTGTTACATCTATCTATTGTAATCATTATATCTACTGTTCTGGGTGATGTTTAATTTGCAAATTGAATTTGATTGTTGATAATTGTAGGTTCTAATTGGTTCTTTTAGTATCTTTAGGACGATGATGATTAAAATTGTCTTCTCCAGTGAAAATTTGTCGCAATCGAGCCTCCGACATTCTAACTGGTGTTGACTTTAAAGCTACTTGCAAGTCCACCGACTATTAGAAGTCCGGCTGTCTTCTGTCCATCCATCCCCAAACCACTGTGCGATTTGAACAGTCGTGGCAGTTGACTCTCCTTCCCTACTTAGCTACACAGTAGCGCCAGTTATCAGTAGCTGACGCCCACGTTTTGCATTTGAACATTACTTCATTTGATAACGTTTCACGGCTACATTTTTTAACATATGTATTTCAAATTTTAACATGCTTCATAGTACAAGTGCCACCAGTGCTCCCTGAGACAGATTTGTTCTAACAGGGTTTTTTGTTTATAAAATAATAAATAAATTAGAACAATAGTCATTGTTATATAAAAAATAAACCAAAATAGTTAGAAACAAGTGTGTCTGAAAGTCCACTAGCCAATTATGTTCTCTTCAAGAAAGGCCAAGTTTAAAATTGTGTATTCTTGAAATAAATAAAGATGTGACATTATTTTGAAGTTAACATTGGCCTTTGTTAACTAATCAAATCCAATATGGTGATATATGTAGCGAACTTTTAATATATGGGCGGATATGGGTTTATAAGAAAGCGATGAGTGTTAATTAACAAATGTAGGCTTTGTTACTAACTAAGTCAATTAATCATGAAAAAGGTAATTTTATTAAAAACTCAATAGCTACTAGGTTGAGAAAAATAGAGGTCGCTTGCTTATGGCCGCAGTGATTTTCTTGGTGGCAGTTATAAGTAGATTAAAACTGATTACATCTTTATACATTTGTAGTAATAATTATTACGTTTATCAATGAGGATTTGGGGAAATAAAGGAGGGACTAACAAGGTGCTGGCCCTGTCATCGCAAAGCAACCTAGAGAAATAACTACTCGACACAAGTTTAACACGCTATTGGATGCGACTTCTGTTTCCTTCTTCTTTGTGCTACAACTCAATACGATACAGTTGAGTTCTTCGGAAGAGTCCTTACCGATGGCAACCATTGAGTGGACACCTTATCAGAACCACTCAGATGCCAGAACCTATCGCCTGTAATATCTACAACATGCTGCAGTGTTAACTTTCTTTAAATCAACTGGCAATAGGCTCAGTTAACTAGCATTGTTATGATTATTCATTACTAAGACGCTGATTATAGAGATATGGGCAAATATAAGGGTTGAATGAGTGTTATAAGTGCAGTCATTGTCACTAACTAAGGTCAACTGTGCCTTATAAAGGATTATTTTTATTTATAGCCATAATTAATTTTAGTGCCGACTGACAGAATTCTATTTGTAAGTGGTTCTACTGATGTCCTAGTTAAAGTAAAAAATCATGATAAATGCAGAAACCATGCTGTTGCCTTACATTGTTTACTTTCATGAGCAATCCTAGCATCTTGGTGGCTCAATAGAAGTATCTAAACTTCCTGTCTCCATTTCCGACGTTCAATTCCCAATTAGGGCAAGGTCTTTTAAGTCACACTACAGCCACAAAGAAGAAAGACAAATAATTCTTTATTTAATTCTCTGAAATACAATTAACTTCATTTTTAATTCATCCACAACGCCTCCTCTACTTACTATAAAAGATGAAGAAAGGGCAGCTGAAAATAATCTGTGTATGTTTGTATGCGGGAGAACAGTTAGACTTAAACGATTTTCAGAATTTTGTCTTCTTTATTTTTAAAAACCAACTGTATATTCCACTAACTGCCGTTATAGTTAGACATAATAATTCGTATTTTTATTTTAAATCATTCTGTTTTCCACACATTGATTCTAGAACAGTTATCAATGACTGACGAAGATGCTTCCCAGCAAGCTAGGAACTTGAAATTTATGGAGTAGTTGGATTAAACCAACATAAACATCTGAGATAGTAAAATAAATGGTTCAAAGTACTAATTTCAAATTGGTCAGTAGCGTAGTTGGTTAAAGCCCAGCTTCATGAGGTAAAGGTTTTCAGTTTGATCCCAATCAGAGTTTGAAAGGGATGAGCTGATAATAACCAGCTGTTCTTTTGTAATTGGGCTATTAATTAATGACACTTTCTAAAGACTAGACATTTTAAGTTTGTAACAAAGACAACATTCTCTCATCTACACTAGTTCAAAATCTATATTCGCACATATCTTGACAATCGGTGTCCTAAGGAAAAAAAAATTAAATATTCCTATTATTTTGTTTTTTAATAGTACTTTTTGGGGCAATCTTTTTAAATACATCCAAAACTAGTCCCCTCTAGTGGTGCAGTCCTGTAACCCAGCTACTTGGGGACCAAGTGTTGAGGAGATTGTCGGCTATAGGTTCTATGCTCTGTATTTACTTACAGTCCCGAACACCATGTTTCATGAGAAGTTCTTAAAAGTGTTTATTTTGCATTATAGTTTACTGAGAAAAAATTTAATCTTTAATAACCTAAAAAAATTAATTTTGAAGTTTCATTTTATAAAAAAGCTGCAGATCAATACGAGCTCTGATATAAAAACCTCTTCAGAATATAAAAAAGAGAGTGTAATATAATACAAATCACATCAATTTTAATGGAGGTTGTAACATTTTATTTACAACCGATTTGATTTCAATATTGTCAGTTCTAAAGTACTTGGTGCGATGAGTCATTATGCTATTTTTCAACATTCATGACAATAAAGGCGGCACACACCTCAATTATGTCAATAAATTATGATATTCACTAACATTTTCAAATAGTAAGTGCATTACACGAATTAACCTTAACCAATAGTGTTAATTTCATTTCCATTAATGAAAAAAGAGTTTGAAAATGTAAAATCAAATAGAGCTTTAAAAAAAACTAAAAGTTAAGAGAAACCGTTTGGCTTTGTGGTAAACGCCAAACATGGCTTTCTTTTTCAAGGATTTGGTCCGTAATAACGATTATATTATGACACTTGATAGAGCTCAAAAAGCCATTTGATAGGTGAAGAACACACTATAGTGGACAACTATTTGATTTTTGTAAAAAGCGCAGTTTTGTTATGATTTTTACAGTTAAATGTGTGAAACTTTAAACGTCAATCTTGACGATTAAAAAAGAAAAACCTCATAATATCAACTTATAGTTAACTATATTGGACCTTTAATAATCATTCAATGTTCACTATAACTCATTACAATACTAAACGCGACCCGTACAGTTGATACAGAACAACATGTTATAGCCCGCTGACAGTAACATTACACGTCTACTATACTTGTAGTCCCAAAAATTCTGAGTCCCAAAATGTTAGGAATAAAATAAGAAAGAAACAGTCTCAAAATGTCCGTAAGAAATATGCAGCCCTAATAACTTATATAATGTGTCTACAAATTTCTGAGAGGCTTGGGGTGGGTGGAGGATGGGGGTGGTTTGATACCTGATGTCGCTAGCCATTGTGGAAATCCACTCTCACTACCTATTAAGCTTGTCATAACATTTTCCACAGGCTATACAAAAAAATACGCTGAATTGAAGAGTTGCGGTTAGACTTCACAAAATGTAGACTCTTAATACCATAGTTTAAGTTAAAATGCTTTCCCTTATGTATTAAATTATTTCTGTCATTGTACAGCTCTGTATTAAAAAAGACTCATCAGCATTTGGAGAAATACAAGTTGTATCTCCTTCTATATTATTAGAGGCTATATTTAAGACATTATCTTCACAAGTTTTATGTTTAGCATTATCTAAATCAATCAGATTCACAATATCATTGGTATTTAGCTGAGACTTACACACACCATTTCTCTGCGTTTGTCACTGACACTAGCACCATCTTGTTTGAGGAGGTCTAAAGGACTGATGGAAACGATATCCACATCTCTAGTGACCGGGCAACATCCCTCCAGCTGCCCTCTGCTGCATGTAGTGGTTGTTGGTTTAAGTTGTGGAGTTGACCAGCCTTTCCAAGGTGAAGGTGATAATAGAGAAACATCATTCCCCAAAGGTGTTGGTATGATTGGACATAGTATGCCACTCATTTTTGTATGATTATCCATATGTAACAGAACCGTTTCTTCTGGATTGCTGGTTTGTTCTGAAATACTCTGACCAGATATCTCTTCTTCTAGAAGATTTAAACATTTATGTAGTTCATCAATAAACTGTTGATGATTTAATACATTTCTCAATGTTCTTGAAGAGTCTTCCCCAAAAACCGCAATTATTATATCAGCTTTTGTTTTATTTTTAAACTCAACAATCTGTCTAACAAAATGATCAAGTGGAACCTTGTCTCTTGTGCAGCCCATTGGTGAAGAAACTAGTTTGATATATTTTCTTTTTATAAAATCTTCGGTAAAATGTTCAAAAGCCTTGTCATAGTCAATTTTTACTGGTTTGTCATAATAATTAGTTTTTGTAATCAAATCATAACGCCTCCACCATTACTAATCTTCTGATTTATTTTAAAACATATTACAAGTGTTTATTCATACAGTCCAATATGGTGGACCTCCCGAACGACTTCCTGAACTCTACCGTCACTCCAGCTGTCATTTGTCTCTCATGTCCCAGGTCTCACGATATACAGTGGACAAATGCTAAACTTTTGTCACTTTGGAATTCTTGAATTAGCTCTGCCATATTTTTATTCACTACTGTAATCTTTCTGTTTGCATGTCTATACCAAAGGCTTGTTTTGAGTTTGATCACTTACTATATTATATATTAACTTTGGAACATGTTTTTCCCTCTCCCTTTTTGACTGAGCTATGACCATTATAAGCTCAAAACTAAACACCAAGACTGATGATATTTAAATTTATGAAACTAAAATATGAAAAACTAAAAAAATTTAGAGTCATAGGGGTTATAGTGATGGAAATATTCTAAAACCTTTTTTGGGTTAATTTATAACTAAAATGAAAAAGTTATGGCAATGAAATTACCCAAAGTAGAAGCTCGAAGGATGCAAGAGGAGAAGAAAGTATTGTGTTCCTGATGAAAGGATGACGAGGTCAACTATCCTATGTCAATGGCCTTGATGTTATCGCAAGATAACAGAGTCAAGCAATATCAAGCGTGGCTGTCCCTTGGATGGGTGACCATCTGAGCGATCCCGTCCTTGCATGCAGCCCGCTTGCCCGGTCACTGGTAGTAGTTCGGAAGTCACCCTTAAGCCGTTGGTCCCCAGGTTAAGTGTTAGAGAGGGCTTCTTAGCCCTAATTTTGCCTGGTAAAATAAAACAATCTTTAACTTTTTAACTATGAGATACGAAACCACTCGTAATATAAGTTCCTTCTCAAAGACCATGTCTTACATTACAGAACTGCAATGAACTATATATTTTTTGTAATATCAATACACAAAATAAAAATGGACTTGCCCTGGAATGTTTTTGTAAATTTTTAATGTGGTGGAAACTTAGTTATTGGAAACTCCAAAATTACTATGTGTGTGTTTTTCTGGAAAGGTGAATTTTATGGGTATTAATAAATAAACTAATGCTTCTCTAAAAGTGTTTACCCTTATGATTTTACATAAATAAATAACCCATTTGAAGAATATCTTACAGATACATATATATATATATATATATATATATATATATATATATATATTATTATTATTATTATTATTATTATTATTGTTATTATTAATATGGCTACTTCATATTTAAGTACCCTTAATAATAATGTATTTTCAAATTAAAATGACTGGTGTGGAAAAGCGTAAAAGTGTGCTGATGTAAGGCTGTGCTGAAGCCACACTGTCTTTAATTAGTCCTCCCATAAGAAACAAAGAAATCGTTGTTGTATCTTAATATTATATTTACCCGTTATATTGTGGAATAAAAAGGTTCCTGATGACTCGTTTTAAAGCTTTTAAATCACATTTAAAAAAGTAATTATACATCAAATTAAAATGTTGACCAGCCATTTGGATACGGATTATATAGATCTTCAAAATGAGATATCAGGTAAAATGTTATGAGAAAAAATAATTAAGAGATATGGATTGACATTTTAACAAACGTTTCATCAAAAATCAAGTAAGGGAGTTTAATAAAGCACAGCTTTAAGTCAAATTTATATAACAATTATTGATATTTTGGTATAAAAACTGTTTTATTTATTAAATTTGGATTGCAATCAAAATGTCTAGTAGGTATCAGACTCCCTAATACCATTGATTGAGATTGTTTGTACTTACAATGAATAGTACTTCCAGGAATAGTGGTTATCCTCTGGTTAACTAAACATTTTTCAATATTTTTGTAATATTTTGTGAATTTTTAAGATTCACTACACATATTTTTACTGGTGTACATAAGTTCCTTAAACATCAGCTATATTGTTAATAGTGTGAAATTTCAAAATATTTATTAATACTTCAAACGTTTTATGTGAGTAAAAATACTTTATTTCTTGAAAGTATAGAAAAAGAGTTTTAATTAATTAGGTATCCTTATCTTATGGCAAAAAAAACACAGTTATATTTCACAGAAAAGTAACGCCTTTAAGGCAATTTTTACACATCACTGCTTAATATAAACGATAGTATTTCATTTGCCACAACTTACGATTAATATATAAAAGGGCTCTATTTTTAACAATGAAACGAAGAGAGATTTTTTCATGGAAGAGTTTAGGAAGAATTTTACCATATTTCCTTAGGAATAGATTCAGCCTTTTGTAATACTCTGTAGCCGCGTGTGATGTATAACTTTAGTTAAGTTAATAACAAGTTAATCTGGGAAACAGACGCCATTTTGAATTTTAGTACCATATACGGTTCTCCACTGTTTTCGGTTCACTTACAAATTGAACTAACATTATATATGACAGTGTCTGGGTGTGTACTTTATGAATGTTTAAATAGCCTTTGTTGGGATAAGATTACATTAGACTGGTCATTGTTCGACAATACAGATTTACTGGTATCAAACAATGACTTAGCTAAAACGGAATATATCTCTAAAAAATACCATGTTGTATTTCTCTATTCAATAAAATAATTTTGATCAAATTATTGAATTACGTGACAGTTGTCATCCAGGAGATGTAAAAACTAACTCTAAATAGTGAGAAAACCACGTAACCTAACCAAAACAAAACAATCGCCCCTATTGTGTTACTTATTCAATTCATAAAGCTACTATAGAAAACGACCATGTCAATTCCTATCCAAACAAAACTCCACAAAACACAATTTTTTATCATTTACGTAAATTAGAATATAAACAACATACTGAAGAAAATCAGAGACCTTTAACATGTATACTGCTAATTTATTATTATGTTTTAATCCCTAACCCATTACCATTTTAAATTACTATACAGATATTTATGGGTTGAGGGACAACGGTTCAAATCCCTGTTTGCAAATTTAAGGGACTTTTCGGAATTTGAATCCACGACTCTTTGCTATGAAAGTAAAAGTGCTACCAACTAGACTTGCTGGTATGAATTTATAAATGGGAGTTTTGCGATTCCTTAAATAAAGTAATTCTTGTCTCAGGAAGGATAAAATTACAAAATTATAATAGCAAATGTTTAGTTATTTTGTGTGGTACTCGGTGGATCCTAGTAAAAAGCCCAGAAACTACGTCACAGTGTCCACCTTTGACTGGGTGCCTCTTTTGGGGAGAGACTCCCCCCAGGGGTAGAGTACGTCACCCTGGGGGATGGACAACCCTTCAAAATAATATTGATAACCCACCTGTAGTGTTGAGATGTCTTCTTTCTTCTCTGGCTTCGTAAAAACTGTCAAACTATCAACAATTATCTGTCTTCTTTCCAGAGGCCTTGAGCTGTAAATGAACATGAACAAATGGCAATATTTAAACAACGTTTACTCTGAAAGTGATTTACAGTTCATTTCCCACCCACGGGGGAGGAAAAACGTCCATATAAAATCAACTCTCAGGTAAACCACAAATTATACACAACATAAAACACCTTAAGAGGATCCAAGGATATTTTCCGCCCTCGGGGGAAGAAGATACCGATTTTGGATTCTCTAACTGCTAACTCTGAAATACCAAATACATTTCATATTTTAAACTCCCTTAAAATGTGTAAATACAACATTGAAATATTGTATTTTTGCTATCTGCAAATTCTGGTACTTTGGTATGCCATTTTAATGGAAATCAGAATTGAGTCAAGTTTTCACTTTAGAAATAAGTGTAAGAAAAGAAAAGGAGAAATGTTACTAAAATTTAAAGAGAAATATTACTGATTTTAAAGTAAAAATGTTATCATTTTGAGACTAAACTGACTCCGAGTGAGTTTCAAGTGATATTTGTAACGTTTACTAGAACAGATGTTCCAACAAACCTGGCTGCACACTGGTGGTTCTCCCAGGGCCTGTACATTACACTTAATGCTACACTTAAACTAACTGTACTTACCACCAAATATAGTATAGTACATTAGAGTCATTTAATTTAGCCTTATAACTATTCTACTTTGGTATGTGATGATTTTTTACGGAAGGTGCAATTAGTTCTTCATACATTTTTTAATAAAACAAAATGTTTCCATAACCATAAAGTGTATATTTTTTAGTTTGTTTTGTATATATTGTTACTGTGAATGCCATTAAGTGTCCGTGACATGTCTCCGAGCTTGTTACTAACCTTAACACTTACCTCATGACAAGCAATTTTATTTACGAACAAAATACATCTTTGTTTAAAACAGCCATATATACGAGAGTTATTAAATTGATGGCCTACTTTAAAATTCAAAAATAATAATGATAAAAACATTAGTGAATTAGTCTGTCTGTAAATAAATATTTTAATAAATGTTCATAGACATTACAAGTTTCACTTGTCTGCGACTAAATTTACATAAAAAGCTATTTAACACTAGTAAATTGAAGTGACAAAAGTTTTGAATGTCACTTTGTGCAAACTAACTAATAAAATTTGTCTCTACTTGTAAGGCTGAAGGTGTTTGAGTATTTGATAAGCATATTTTTGGCATTTCAAATGTGCAATTTGATGATAAAAAAAAAAATGAGACTAAAACTTACAAAAAAATAACCAGTTATGAGCAAAGAAGACAATATAACCAACTAACAGGAATGCAAACGGAGAGGAAACTAACCTAACAATCAAACAATCATATCCATATAACACAACATAACCCTGAACAAAGCAAGACCAGACAATCTAATCAACAACCAAGCAAAACCAAAGGAGATAACCCACCCAACAACATAAGCAATCCATAGGAGATAATGCAAGCATGAGCAAAGCAAAACTAGACCAAACAACCCAACTAACAACAAAATAAACCCAGACCAGACAGTTCAACCAATAACAAAAGAAACCCAGACCAGACAATTCAACCAATAGCAAAAGGAAAACTAGACCAAACAATCCAGCCAGTAACAAAGCTAAACCAGACCAAACAATCCAACCAATAAAAAAAGAAACCCAGACTAGACAATTCAACCAATAACAAAGGAAATTAGACCAAACCATCCAGCAACAAAGCTAAACCAAACCAGAAAATCCAACCAACGACAAAGCACATCCAGCAAAACTAAAACCCTTAAAACAAGCGTAACAGAATTATAATAAAAATAATATTTATAATAATGATAATGAAAAACATACACTCTTTAATGAAATCCCAAAACAGCTCAATCTCTCAAAGCATCATCAGCCACATGAATTGAAATATTTAATATAATAAATTTGCTCACTACATCAATAATTAATAGTGATGTCACTAATTAATAGTGATGGCACCATTTTAATTAGGGACTTCTAAGATTGATTTATTTCTACTGAACGATTTATACATTTAATAAGTAGTACAATTAGTGAGGTGTTATTAATCTAACATAGCTTATGTAGATTTCAAGTATAAAATAAGATGATATATTTTACTTATAATTTCTAATAAATTAATTACTAAACTGGAACGAATAAAAAATGAACAAGCTTCAATATTACTGTAATTGTAAAGCAAATGTAAGCAAATTAAATAACTTGCCAGAGGCACATGTAAGGTCAGTTGAACAGCTCCTAGAGACATTGTTTTGTGTTGAATGTTTAAAAAGACATCAATTATAAAATATATTTGTAATAATTTAGCTTATTGATAGTTAGGAGTATAATCCGAAATAATAATAATTCAATTTATATAAACTAATTAATTATCAATGAAAATCTTCTAATTTTTAAAACACCTGAAAATATTTTTTTTTTTTAATTAGCTCAACAGAATTTTAATCTGCAGGAATTGACATTTTTATTTCTTAAAAACTTCCAAACCTAATTAACGTGGTTTTCTGTTGCTATTAATTGTACTTTTCTTTTGCGCCCTTATTTAAGAAGGAGAGTAAAACACCGAATAACATTTTTTAAACTATACGAAGCTCTATTCAGTTGAACCAATAATCGTATATTAAATATTACTATTTCCTCACATAAAATTACTTAATTATAAAACATATCTAACAACTCATAATAAATTTAAAATAAAAATATTACATGAGTATATCACAGAGTAAAGGCCCAGTTTGTACCACCAGAATACAAACCAGGATTGTACAAAATCTCATGATAACAAAATGATAACAAATAAAATTTATGTTGAGAGATTATCTTTGATTTATGAATCAATCTTATTTCGAACAATCTTTTCTCTTTGTAAATTTCAGAGCCATTTAACAGAAGTTATTACGATACAATGGTACTCGCATTATATCGTTTTTCAAGCTAATATTAAATGTATTATATTGTCACTGTACAGTTGTGTTTAAAGGAACAGTTATGTAAAGAGGTGTTTCAGAGTAAGCAGGTGTATCCACCCTCCCTCGGGGGAGGGCCGCGGCCAGACTGTCTCACCTTTCTGCACCTTACTTACGTGTCTTCTTGGTCTTCGCTTCTGTCATCAGACAACAGTCAACTACCTGCCTAACTCGCTGATTTACGCAACACTATCAATAATCTGTGCCACTTTAACGAAAACTTGTACTCACTCGAGTACGGCACCAACACTCTAGATGTCTTCAGCAGCTGCAGCAGGAAGAGCGGCTTGGCACAGGACGGGCGGCTTGGTGCAGGATAAGTAATCTTCAAACAAAACGGGGATATAAGTTTCGTCAATTGTAAGATCAATTAAAGAATGTTCTCATTTCATTCATAAATAAATGTAAGGTTAACATGGAAACGATTTCCATGCATAACACATTTATATGAAATTATTTTAAGACTTGTCTAAATTAAACAAACTATAGTATTGCCTAAATGTAAAATACCATCTAACAATTTATTTTATGTATAATTTATATAATTATGGGTGTTTGGATGGAACACTGTATTTAATTGAAGTTACAGTTATACAATTACGAAATTTGTTCATAATAAGCTAGCCTATGCAATTTTGATTGCAACTGCCACAAATCTAGGCGTGACCTTTTTGCCCTCACTCAGCCCTTTGGATTAAGAGCTCACACTTGTACTTTAGAAAAAGTAGTTCTCAATTTCATCACAGGCTTATATTATACATATTAAAATAAATTTAAATTAATTGTAAAATCAATTAAGTATAAATGTTAACTACAGTAGAACTTCAATTATCTGAATCAATTGGGAGCAGACTCCATTTGGGTCAAGAATTCAAATAGTTGGATTATTGTCAACAAACTATTTTGTTTAATTACTGAATGTATTTGGAAATGTGATGAAACAAATGTTAAACGTTGAAAATACTTCTGTGTGTTGTTGTTTGTTTTCGGTTTTTCATAAGGAAATTTAAAAATCTAAAAACTTAGATTTTAAGGTTTCTTATACATCATTCTGAAAGCGATTCAGATAATCGGTAATTTTGTTAGTTGGAGCTCTGATAATTGAAATAACTGTATTAATATTCAAATTTTGCCCTTTACTTGTACAATAACTTTGACATGATTAATAACTTATTTTTTTAATTGTTTATTTGATTTACATTCTTGATGGTTATAATGAAGAAAATACTGCAATATTATATGACAGCAGTATATATATACAACATAGTTAACTTTGAACTAACAACAGTGAAGTTCGAACACTACAATCCATGTCGTTTTTATCAATAGATGAACCGTCTCAGATTTAATTCAAGATACCAAGATCAATATTTAAGATCAAAGTTATTACATCAATAGATAAACTTATTTTAGTAAATTGCATTTATTCAAAGTAAATAAACTTTTTATTATAAATACTGGTAATTAGTGTAAATGTAAAATGTATTATAAAATATCACTTCAAGTATTTTTCATTCAGTATTTTCGCTTGCCCAGCTATCAAAACATTTTCTTTCTTTTGTTTTATTGGGTAAATAATTTAAAAATACTCATTAGTACGTCACCGATCTTCAAGATATAGGCGAATGAGTGTGATGTGTTTAGATGGACGAATGTAGTCATTGTTTCTAACTAAGGTTGACTGTTCCTCAGAAAGAGCTATTTATTAATAGCCCAATGTCCAGGGCAACTAAGGGACCTACAGCTTTACGTGGAATCCGAACCACGAAGTGTTGGCCTGATTTTCTGCTATTTGATAATCCTGACACTCAGTCCTCTCCCCTTCTCAACATCTGAACCTTGAATAGCATCCAACATGGACACTGCAGACTTCTCTACTTGTGTCCACGTTGATGGCAACCATTGAGCGGACGCCGTGTTGGTATTAAGAGGACCGAGTACAGTAGCCTACTTATCGCCTACAACACACTTTGTACCCAAGTAGCTGCACTGCTAGAGAGGCTCTAGTGCTGATTTATTACCCTATTCATTTGAAATTGACGATTAAAAATTAATTTGATGAACTAGACTATTTGAATCATATGGATTTTTGTAATTTTCTTTTGTTTTACTTATTCCTCATTCTAAATCCACACACAGATGGATATATGTTCTAAATAACATCTGTTTCATTGTTATATTTAAGTCTTATAACCTTAAAACAACTATATCAGTATGGTATACCTCAATACAGGGATTCCTGCTTTCAGTAAACAAACTACCATTAAATTTACAAAATGTATTAATCGATTAATGTTTATTTTTAATGGTTTTTAAATTTAACCAAGAATATAGAAGAACGTTGCCATTCTACTTGTAACATGTAATTTTTTACTTTGTTGAAAAAATGTACCTCAATTTTTTCATATTTAGCTTTGTGACTTAACTGAAATAATTGTAGAAACATTACTATTTATTTATCAACACTAAAGTTATATTGGCAAACCTCTTATAATATAAATTTATTTTCAATGAACATAATATAAAATGATAATTGTGTACTAAGTTAATTTTAACACTCTTAATTTAAAGAATTGTAATTTAAAAGAATTAATTTAGTGTTATTAAAATTCAATTACTATGTGCAAAAATTATTAAGAAAAATAATAAGAGGGTTCAACTTGTTTAAGATTGCAACAACAAATTGTCAAACTCCAATAGTTAAATTAATGTTGAGTGTGTCATAATGTTTCTACTCTACAAATAGTTTGATATGAAACCGATTTTTTATTTATAGTGATATATATTAAAACTTGTTACAGTATATCATTTTTCATTTGGTTTGAAATATAAATAGGTAATTATAATAAATAGGACTCTCATTACTTTAATAAAATAATTTTTTGGATATATTTCGATTTAATATCTAAATTCATCATTTCACCAAATCAACAAAATTAAATAATGAAGAACAAAATTAAAAAACCGTTCATATGAAACACCTTGTGCATGCAACAGTAATTACTTCAATACCGGTTTTAAAAATCAATGAATTAAAAAATATTTAAATCATTTAATATAAACTGAGCATATTTTAAATACTGAATATGAAGTGCTGAGGCACGTATAGTACAGTATATAAAAAAAGAAAGTTGGAAAACTTTGAGGAACTTAAAAGAAGCTGCTTGTATATGTTGTTAGAAAATAATAGCATTTCACTACCCAGCGGAACATTTAATTCAATGTTTTTTTTTTAATATTTTAAAAAACTTCACTCGCCAGTTCACATGGGCTTGCAAGCCTGTGCGTGAACTTTATTCAATGAGTGAAGTACCGACTGTTGGCTCAATGGGGATTCAAACCTTGGAATATGCCCTCCACTGAGCCACCTCGCCGGCAATGTACGAGCCACCTCGTCGGCAATGTACAGATATATATACTGTAATTGAAAATCAAATTAAAAGACACATTCTTACATGAAACACATTTTTAAATATAAATAACTAAACTATATACATTACAAATATATATTATAATTTGAAAAATAGTATCTTAGTTAAAAAAACATATTTTAATGTATGTTTTTAATCAATCAGACAATACATATTTATTTATTTTGGTTGATTAAGTAAATCGGCTTGATAATTATTTTAGATATTAAAACAAATATCTTCAAAAATAGTTATTCATTCCGTGATGAGAACCCTACTTATTATAATTCTATATTTTTTAATACTAATTATTATTTGTCAAACGTAAATTGATCTTACCTTGATGTGTTGTATTTCGTGCAGGAACGCCTCAGGTGACACCGCCCATACAATATAGGCGGCGTTGTTTACATCTGGAATTCAAAGCACGGTTAGAAAGAAATTTGGATATATTTATTTTAATTTAGTTCTTTTCACAAAAGGGTTATTTTACAATCAATGTAACAAATGCAATAGTAACACTTAAATAATAACGATGGCAGGTTTCCAAGGATGCTGAGAGCAGCATATAATTCTTGACTTTGTTACTAAAGTCACAATCAACCAGTTAAGCCCCATTTCTCAAGTGTTGCATGTTTGGGTACTTGAGAGTTCAACAGGTTGGTGTTATAGCCAGTGGGTGGATCGATGGGGTGTAGGAGCCCCTTAGAAAAAATACTAGGTGATCCATGATAAATTAGGAAGTTGCTTATGTTGAGCGAACAAATATATATTTATAAATGTATCCAAGGTATTTGTGAATAGTTTATATTCATTGATAAAATAATATTGAACTTTTTATAAGTACTAAATCCTATTATATTCAGTAGTCTGATACTAAGTTGTAGATATGTCCATCTGGTCACACATCCTTGAACCAGTAGTGATGTACTGAAACTAAGTGCTACATACCTCAATCACCACAGATATAATCTAACTTGAATATAAACATTATAATACCAACTCTATACATAAACTTACTCCCACGTTGTTGTAATTCTTAACAGGGAAAATTCACCCAACCATATAATTCCTGAAATATTGAATGAGCTCCCAAACCAGTTGGGGAGGCAAGTTTGTTGGACGAAATAAATAACCTCATTGTTGATGGATGAGTTCCTTTGCTCATCAACTCATACCTATATATCTATTAAGGTTACTTAATTCCTAAGCTACTATCGTTATTCATTGAGAATACGATAAGATAACTAAAACTGATGATTGTTAATAACACATGTTATAAAGCACTGCTGCCACTGAGTTCTCTTCATTTTATTGTACATAAATGCGTCTAATTACTGTATTTTCTAAGTTATTTTCTATAAAAGTACCCAACGACAAATGTAAAATTTGTCAAAACCTCTTACGTAAGTTAATTTCATTCTCTAAAAGTGGTTATTATTTATTGTTCATCATCTGTGGAAAAGTGGATAGACACATCTGAACATGACTTACCGGGAAATTGTCAATAAATTTATGTTTAAACTTGCACACCACAGATCTACAGTTGTCTCCTGTCATTATTTTTATTATCTAATTATAAATACTTATTGCTAAACATAAAAAATAACAAATTAATAATGAATACTTACCAAACATTTTTGATCCTTTGTTGTCAGATTGACGTGTAGCCATGTGCTGATATCTGAAATCAAACAAACAAAAACATCCCCAAAAACCTCCCCTGACCCATACAGTCTGTCTCTCCAATACCTGTGCGCGATACAACACTTTAATACATTCTTAAATTACAATTTTAGTGGCACTGAGTATTGATTTTTACCGACGCGGTAGCTAAACAAAATTCTTAACCTACCATGCAAAAAACAAAACATGCGCACAGTACCTAGGACGTTCTGGAAGGTCTTGCAGAGTCTGGAAGATCATTCCTGAAATCGCTCCCCCCATGCCTATATAAATGCCTATACAAATTCTAAAAACTGTTGTTGAAAAAAGAGATTTTATCTAGTGAATTGTTTTGAAAAAATGTGAATTTTAAAATAACTAATTATTGATGTACAGTATAGAAGTTCTGGAAGGTCTACGTCGAGTAGAGAAGATCATTCCTGAAATCGCTCTCCTAATAACTACTAGAAATGGTTTTTTTTTTTATTTATGTTGAAAAATAGATTTTGTATTGTGAATTGTTTTTCAAAAAATCTGAATTTTAAAATTACTACTTAATGCTATATGGAAGTTCTGGAAGGTCTACGTCGAATCGAGAAGATCATTCCTGAAATTGCTAAACTAATAAAAATAATTGTGATCTACAATATATAGTTAAAAAATAGATTTAAAATAAATGTGTATTTAAAAAATTGCAATGTTATTAATGATAGATTTCAAAATATTTAAATAAAAATTTTTATGTGACAGACTGATTTTAAAAAAAGTCAAATTCTACCTATTTCTATCTAATTTTATTCTATTAATTTTTAATGACCTGTGATTTCTATTTAAACTTCAAAATGAAATAATTTATAACCCTATCTGTTCCCCTCTGAAAACATATACAAAAACAACACAACAATAAAGACACCACAATTTGTGGAGTCAAGACCTACTCTAATATTATTTATGAGTGACAGTTTAGGTTGAGTATATTTACTTGCAAATTACAAAAACATTTCAAGTACTTAAATGTAATGTTAATTTAGTTGCATTTATTGTTGTAGTTTTGAATAATTATTGAACAGCTTATCAACCAAATGCACTCATAAATATAAAGGCCAAAACAAGACAACCAGACGATTTTGGCCTGGACTCGAAATATTTCATAAGAAATTATGGAGTTTGGAATATCAACGCGATAATGAGCCACTGTGAGGATACTCGGCCGCCACACTGGCTCTCTGCTCCTGGGTCAGGGCTGTGACACTCTGTGACTGAGCCGGGCCCTCACAGCGCCCACCGGCCTCGTCCGTCTTGCCTCGCTTACATGGTCTCTAGTCGACCACGTGGAAATAGAACTTGAGAAATACAAAAAAGTAAATAAAATGAACAGGGCCTAAACTAATTATTTAAGACTTACCTTAAAGGAGGAGGGTGGTGACATTTACAAAAACTTGTATTATTAATTGTCGAACAACATAAATAAGTTGTTTTCAATGAATGCAGCCCGAAACGTACGAATTTTTGTCAAAATTTGATAATGCTCATTAAAATAAATAAAGTTATAAGTTAAGTAGGTTAGGTTGCAAGAAAAAATAAAGACTTTTCATTGGCGAACTTGCACCGGGAAGTGCAAATGTAAATTTTAATATAATTATGAAAATTTACTGTTTATAAGAATCAAAAATTTATACTGCAATAAAATTAGGATCACCACAAATAAAATTGCGAAAAGGAACTCTTCTTTTGGAAGAGTTAGATTTGGAAAATCTTCACTTACAAGTGGTCGATACAACTCGCCATCAACAACTGAACCTGGAACAAACAATAACGTAATTAAAATGTAGACAGGACAATGTGACTTTCTTAACAGTGGAATCGTAGTGAGAAGAAACTACAATGCAATTCCATTTTCATATAATGAAAAATAATAAATGTATGAACGACTTTCACAGGATATGTCAAAACACTACCTCCACAAATCGACACTCAACTAAAAATAGATTTTAAAATGTTCAACGAAATTGTATGCATTGTAAGTATAACATACGCAACTATGAAAATAATAAGTTTGAGAATTCAAGATGACCACTTCACCTTCCATCTTATGTCCAGAAAGCTTTTGTAGTTATGCACTTTATAGACACTTCTAAAAATATGATTTCTTGTTGAAATTAAGGGAGGAAATTCATTTATATTTATAAGAGAGGTGGTTTTAAGCCACGGAACACTCGTAATAACTAATAATGAAGAAATTCACTTTTTTAACGTGTTTATAAGTTTTTAAGTTTTTTTTTTATTCGTATTGAACACGAATAGTTTGTCAGTAATTATAGTATTTTTAGGAACTAAAACTCTCTTTTTACATTCCTAACCTATCCTAATCATGTATACAGTCTACAAAAGTTCATATCTTACGTTGAAATCGGGCGCCTGGACTCCAGGATGGCCTTCTGGCTGTCCCTCCGATGGATATATATTCGAATCAGTATTTTGCGATTTTGCGAATATATTATAGTCATTGCTTTTGTTAACATTTTTCAAATGGACACCACAGGAGATCTGCCGCCAAACTAGTTTCTCCATGATAGCCTAAGCAATACTATTTTTGACTTGGCAAATTCAATTCAAATTTTTCGGTTCATTTATAGGGTATCTATACTTTTTACTCAACCTGCATGTAGATTTATATTATTTTTAAATTCAACTTACAAAATCAGGTTTATAATTAAGTTTGGGGAGGATCGAGGCCATATATATTTCACGTACCAAATTCTAACATAACTGAACTCTAAAAAGCTAATAAATCACTTAGATAAAACCAATTTTCAATATTTATCTGCAACCCTTGATCCTGATTTGACTGGTATTGAACTGGTATTTAAGACGACTCACACAAGTGCTACGGTATGGGCTATGACACACCCACTCACCCATACACGTACATCTTCCTACAGATGAACAGTGGTACTAACTCATACCCATCCACCTATACGCTTAAATTAGTACTCACCCACACACCTACCTACCTGTACACGTACAGTGGTACTGACACACCCAACTGTACATATACAGTAGTACTTATCCACCTAACAAACTGAATCTCATGTCTTAACATGTAAATTTATGTGTCAAAATATATGTCACCTAAAATGAATTTTCTTAGAAATTCATGCATTGTTCTGCCGTTCGTTGTTTTAACAGTTTCGCTCGTAACATGTTAACAAACCTGATACATACTATTATAGTTCTATAATCGTTTAGAATGTCTCCCACAACGATTAAAGAAAAATAAACATCCATATAAATAATAATAAAAAAATAATAAAAAATAGTTTACGGTTTAAGAATAACATACTTTTGTGGAGTAACGAACAGTGTTATCCCATTATACTGTAAATGTTTATTTATGTTTGCTTGACCTATATATGATCAGGGGGATGTTGAGTTGAGTCTATTTCCCAACATTATCAGCCACGGATATAGTTTTACACAGAATTCAAATATAAACCCATCCCCACTCTTCAACACCATCCTTCCTACAGCCTATTACCACTACCAGTAACGTCAGTGTCACAAGAAGAGCCAATCATAAAGTCTGCAAGTGCAATTGTCAAGTAAACTTAATGAATAGCAATGATTTTTATTACTCTCGAGTGTTTCAAAGTGATTGTTAATTTTTTCGTAATAAATCTTTATTTTTGTGAAGTCAGTTTGTGTGTTGTGATATGTGTGCAAGTTGGAAGAATCTACCAATATATTGTGTCTATAGTTAAAGTGTATGTAAAGTGTTTAAAAATATACAGACAGAAAAAAATAGGGAAAAGCTTTCAAACGTTATTTTTTCAATAGATAATTTGATAGTTCAATTTTTTAAATAATTGTGTTCTATAATGTAACATTTTTTATCAGAATAATTTACTTTGAACCGTTAAATAGCGGAGAAAGGATTTTGTTCAAATTAGTTACTTTGAAATTCAAATCACCGCTACTCTGGAAAGGTTAAACCTTTCGAAGTCTGGTTTGGGACAATTAATTTCTCTTGAAAATGCATTTCATTTGATACCAAACTCGACCTTGGCTTACGTTGAATATTTTAAAAGTTGTGAAAGCGTTTCTATATTTTTTTCCACCTTGTATACATCAAAAAGTGATGTGTTATTTATCAGCTTCAATACATATTCATTAAAAGTGCGATGTTTTCTTCATATGCAGATTTCAGGTTGGTACATTTATTCCTTATAAAGTTGTAAACGATTTAAGCGAATTTCATAATTTTCTGTTTTAATTAAAATACAAAATACGCCTGTTTACGATTGTTGATATGAAAACAACAGAGTTGTACTTCCACCATGGTCGTAAAGAGTTGTCTTTTTACGTTCTTTTATCTAATAACAACGTTTGTATAGAAAAAGTGTTAGACCTACTTTTATTTATATGAATTGTTATGGAGTATTTTAAAATAGGCCTATAACAATGAAATTCATATGATCATTTTTAAAGTGGTGGACGAAAATTGCTAAAAGAAGTCTGTTGACACTGAAACCCTTTCAAAAACCTATTCTAGAATTAAATATTAAAATCTCTTTTGCTACAACCACGTTGGTTAAAAAAATGTTGAAACAGATTAGTCTGGAAGTTTAAAAAATGCAAGCTAACAATTTAAATGTTACGGATTTGTCTAATTTTAACGTTGTACATTAGACAACTTAATTAATTAGTTGACATATCCCAACTTAACATAACCTAGCGAAACAACCTGGATGTTTTGTTAACAAAAGTATAATTTTCGTAGTATAGAACAAAAATGTATTTATATTTATTATTTGGAACTAGTTTGATATCACATAAAACTAGGTTCGAAGAATAATTGTTATTGTAACAGGTAAACTTATTTTTAAATTAACGAACTCTTATAAACTTTATACTGAATAAAATAACATTGTATCATTGTAATAAACGTTCTATAAGAAAATTATAAAGTTTAACCTTAAACTGTACGATGAGAGTACATACAGAAACCCCACTTATGTAGTAGCGAATTTACAAGTTTGAATTGAGTAAATTAAATATGATATAGTTGTGCATGTGGTGCCAAAGGGGAACTAATACAATTTAGGCCTACCACATCACTTTATGAACACAAAAACAGTATTTAAGTTCGATTTACGATACAAACCTGGCTTTGCTGTTGAACCATTTTCATTTATCACACATAACCTAGAGTTAATCCTGGCTCTATAGTCATAAAAGACTTGCACATATTTACTTAGTAATGAAAATTTACATCCAATTTATGTATGAAAAAATACAATCGGCAATATTAAACAGACTGCATAGTTGAGTTAAAGTGTTCACAATAGATGCATTTTCATTTGAAATAAATCCGGACATTTGAAGTACAACATCTGAATTGTGGCCAAAATGGACATATCCAGATTAGTCTGACACCTAAAATTATCAAATCTAACCTTTTACACATACAGGAAATAAACCACAACTTATATACAGTTTATTTGATAGCATAAAACTTACAAACATTTCAAATAAAATTAATTATATATTATCTATCTTTAACTAATAAGAGTAAGCCTAAATTGTATTATCAAATCAATATTTATTTTTCACATTCATATATAAAGTAATAGACATCCATCGGACATGAGAAACAAATAAAATTGGTGTGAAATACATAAATTTAGTGTTTCCATTGCATCCCTTTCATGGTCAGAATTGCTACATTCAATAATTTAAGATATAAGTAACTATTTAAATAACTCATTAAGTCGAAATGCAAAATTTTAAATAAATATTAATACAGTATAAACATATGCTGTTTTAATTCTTAACTATAAATAAAAAATATAGAAGGAATAACATAGTTAAAACCCTCGTATTGTACGAGTTAAATGTCCACCCCTAGATAGATTACGTAATACTGCTACTCCCGCCATCTTGATATGCCCAAAATATAATGTTCTAGAAACAAAAGTAAGAGATGTCTTACCACTGTTGTAGTTAGCGCAGTTTTATAAATTCGTGTCTCAGCAGACACTTTACAGTCTTTAAAATATTGGAACACTCGTTTTTCAAAAAGTTTTAACAGTTTTGCCTAAACATTTTACTTATAAAATTAATTTGTTAAGAGTTCCACACCCTCCTCCCTGAATGTCTTGAAATAAAAGGGCGAGGTCAAGAGACGCGGTTAAAGAAGAAGAAGGCCACTGCCTCCTAGATTTTAATAGTCAATTTTAATTGTATTCAATTAACTATTGTAATATTTGTAATATGTCTAACAAAACATATAAAAGACATTTAATACAGTTCTTAAACTCAAATTAATAAACAACAAATGAATTTGTGCATTTAACTTGTCATGTAAAAGTAAGTAAATTAATAATAAAAAAAATTATAACTAAACTACAAAAGAAATAAATTTATCTATCTGGCAAATTTTTATGTGCTCAGTGTCACCTATATTTATGGGTTACATTGAAGTGGGTATTAATATTTAGCAAATCAATGCTTTTCTAATTAATTTCGTTTAATCCATTAATTAGCCTGGACTTATCCAAGCATATACTTATAAGAAAGCTCACTTTCGTTTAATATTGTGTTAAGTTTAGATTATTTTGAAATGAGACATATGTATAATTTGTTATTGAAAGTTATTAGTAATAAGAAATAGTTTTAACTTGACTTCGTATTGCTGTTAGTGGTGGAAAAGGTCTGAGTAAGAAAGCGCTGCGATAAAGAGATTCGATAATAAAGGGAGAAATAATCTAGAGATAGTTAAATAAAGAAACTTCCCGATTACATATTTCTTACCATCCTTAATCCAATAATATACATAATTTTTTCTTGGCTTCGAATTGATTCTGCTGGTAGGTTATTCTTAAAATCAACTGAGCTCTTATTTGTTATGCATTTATGTATATTTTTTAAGATACTTGGTTAACGCTGTTAACACCGCGTGTTTTGCGATATTTTTTAGTGTATAATATAAAGTTTGAGAACTAATTAATTTTTTTTTTTTTTTGTATATAACTATTTTATTTACATAAAAATCCGTATCACCCAAAACAGTTTGTTTATGCGATACATAATTATATATTAAAATCTACGTGTAGTGTTGTTAATTTAATAATGAACTCTTTTAAGATATTTATACTTACTTATCCATACCATAAATAATACCAAGAATGTGATTTGAAAAAGTTCTCTCCCCATTTCTAGTTTTCTCCTCACTACATTTATTTCAATACTATTACTGTATTAACCAATAATATAATATTTTTGGTATACTAATGACTTTCCATGGTCTTTAACAATCCACCTTCCTTCAGTAGGTTCTTGGTTCTACGCCAGTAATAAGCTCTGCCATAACATATCTTTTGAATTGGTTTTAATGGTCTAGACATTTTACTGCTGGTCTTTCCTCTTGGTGATCTGCGTCTACTCATTCTCCCTATTTCTTCTATGTTGTAACTAAAAATTTTTCTGGTCACGCGATGTTTCAACCATCAGTGTTTGTTTCTTTTTTTTTTGTTAAATAATTCCAATTCTGCAGTTAAAATATAGCTATTAAATGGACTTTTTGAGTAATGATTTTTTTAAGTACTAAAAGTTTTATATCTATAATCTTAACAGTAATCATTTACTTTATGTAAAGTTGTTATTAAACATTTAAAACTCAATTATCATGATAGATTTCTCACATAATTTAGTAATTACACATATCTAACCTTAAATATTGTTAAAAACTGTGAATATGGTTAGGAAATATTTATATCTTGGAGCTTTGTTTAGGCGAAAATTTTAACAAAAAATTTGTAAAGATAGTTTTTAGTGTGATAGTGTAAAAGACCATTTATAAAATTGATTTTTCAACATTACTTTTGAATTTTGATGTTATTTAAGAAAATGACCAAGTATAATTGTTCCATAAAATTGAATTTCGGTCCTAAATAAACGTTTTACTTCCTAAACAACCAATTTACTTATGTTGTAATTAAAAAGTTGTTTGCTGGTCACCGCTAGGTTCGCTACCATCTAGGCTAAGTTTGTTTCAGAAGTAATTGTTTTGCTGTTTGTTAGATGATTAATTCAAATTCATGCAGTTAGAAATATACTATGTAAAATGTGAACTTCCAATTTTGAGAAATTGCATTATTTCTAAAGTGTACAAACAGTGTTTTTATTTATTGTTTATCAGTAATCATTTATTCTTTATGTCTAAAGTGCTGTTAAACATTTTGACAACAGCTTCCAAATTGATATGAATAGACAGACATTTCATATGAAATGAAAATTAGGTAATTATGCACTTTCTAGACGCCTCTGAAAATGTGATTTCTTGTTGAAAAACTTGTGAAATATGGGTTATTTAATCTTGAGCAACCCATATTCATTTTCCATAGCCGCGGAAAATTTGTTTTTATCAAAAAATTGAAAAACTAGTTTTTTATTTGATAGTGAAAACCCAACTTTTTAAAATTAGAATTTTTCAAAATTATTTTTCTTATTTTAGTTGTTTTTAATGCTGAACAAGATATATAATTGGTTTTTCAATTGAATTAATTTTTCGGTCCGAAAAATAAACTTTTTACTTACCTAACCAAACATAACCTAATTTATCTCAATCGTCACTCCGGCATGAATACGTGCGAATTTTTTTTTTTTTTTTTTTTTTTTTTTGCGGCCAGTCATAGCTCCTATTTACATTGTGCATATTTGCTCCATAGGTGATTTGCCGCGAACGTAGTTTTTTCGTGATATTGCGAGAAATAATTGACGTAGACCAAAATAGTTTTCAAATTTGTGTTCAGCAGTAAAAACTACATCAATTATACAAAACATTATGAAAAATCACAAAAAGTAACGGAAATAAATTGAAAAATAAAATTTTCTAAATTTTGTATTTTCGTTTTTTATATATAAAACGTTACTTTCGCGGAATAAAAAGTGTATTTCCATAAAACATAGACCTGATTCTACCCACTGGTGATAAAAAAGACAAGATTGGCGAGGGGTCTAGGAAGCGCATCAATACCAAAAATTAAATAATTTATAACGTTGTATTGTCTCTTATTCATTCTTAAATATAAAGAAGTATTAGAGATCTTAAATATTAAGATATTGCATCATTTAACAAATTTATGGATGATTTGAATAAAATCATCCGGGTATTTTCAATATAAGTTTATTTCATTCATGGATATTATTTTATCCATGGTAAAAACAATTTTTAAAAATAACAACGTTTTATTAGTTATAAAAATACTGTGTGACTTATATATTACATAAAATATGGTCTTGGGAAAGTTTTTGAATGTTGCTTTTATATGAAAAACCCTCTTGTCTCAGTTTTTTGTAATTTTTTCTCTCCCTATTTTATGTTCTCAATATCACTGTGCATGTATGGTGGGCGGGTGGGTCAATACTACTATGACTGTACTATATTACTAAGTCAAGTACTGTGTACTGTCCTATGTTACTAACGTATAGATGTAGCAGTCTATATGCAATGGGGGCGTTCCATTAGCGATAAACTGTTGCAGTAACATCAGTCACAGCATTGATTACAACGTTATAAACCCTATGAGTCCTATGACTGTACTATATTACTAAGTCAAGTACTGTGTACTGTCCTATGTTACTAACCAAGAATAAATACTACGTTTTAACATTATATACGTTAATTATCAAAATTCCAGGCGTGAAAGAAATGAAAGAATACTAGCCTACTGTACGTGTATGGGTAGGCGGCTGGGTCAATACTACTGTACGTGTATGGGTGGGTGGGTGGGTCAATACTACTGTACGTGTATGGGTGGGGGGGTCAATACTACTGCACGTGTATGGGTGTGCGAGTGAGTCAATACCACTGTATGTGTATGGGTGGACGGGTGAGTCAATACTAGAGACGTGTATGGGTGGGCGGGTGGGTCAATACCACTGTACGTGTGTAGGGGTACGTCTATAAATTAAAGACAAAGTACCAGTTTATTAATAATACCCAGTCAATATCCTAGGCTTGAGAACCCATCTGCTTACCCACAAGGCAATAGACTTAAGGAACCACCCGGCCACCCACATGACACTAGTCTTAATTAAGGTACTATAACCTACATAAGGTAATAAGGTACATCGATATACAGAAATTGTATGTAATCAGTTGTTTTATTTATATCCAGTTTTAAGTTTGTTCTGTAAATAATAACATCTAACTATGACGAATAAGAAGAAATTAATGTGGTAATAAGTTGAAAACAGGTTCTCAGATGTGAGACACCGACACAACATTGTGTGTATTTCAAAACTAATGCTATTATTGATTATATGACAAGTTAGGTTATGTTTGGTAAGGTAAGTAAAAAGTGTATTTTCGCGTCGATTTTTAGTAGTATTTTATAGAAAAACCAATTATATATTCTTGTTCAACAATAAAAAAAACAAATTGGGTGTGCGTCGGACCACACGGTGGAAGTTATACTTCTTTGGCCATTCTCATACACCCACTCACGCACACAAACAGACAGGATATATAAATGAAATATAAGACATTTTTCAATATTATTCAATATTTATCTTCAATTTATTTATATTCAATTTATCTTCAACATATTATACGTGACTTCATTATTATATTATACACCTATATTATCATTATCAGTAATTTCTTCGATTAAATTTCTTCGATTAACAATCGATTAATCGATAGTTCTTAAAAATTTGTTCTTAACTTTCAGCGTGACGCGGTTTCTCGACCAACATCCCATCCCAAAGTGTCTAACGGGCGCAAAGAAGTATAACTTCAAAAAATTTGTTTAATGTTCCAATATTTTTAAAAGTTGGGGTTTTCACTATCACATAAGTAAGTAGTTTCCAATTTTTCAGTAAAAAATCGAGTTTTCCGTGGCTGAAACAATTACAAACTCACATTTTACCACTTTTTCAACAGGAAATCGCATTTTCAGAGGCATCTAGAAAGTGCATAATCACCTAATTAATTAATCACCATTTAAATAATCACTTAGATGTAACGTGTTTAAATGATGATATTGTACAAAATACCTGTCCGCCTTATTTCATCAGACTATTTACAAATAAAACTCACGTGGTATCATACGTAATTACATAATTTTTGTTCATATAGCTGAATAAACTTGTGAGAAGTAATTAAAATATTGTATATTACAATCGTAACTTTTTATTCTTATATATGAGTCACCTACACGGCTTGTGCGTATTTTAAGGCGAAAATAAATGATTACATGCGTTTAGGATGAGTGTAGTCTGGTTACCAACTAAGATCGAATTATGCTCAGAAAGGGTCATTTATTAGTGGTACATTACAGCTTTGCTTGGAATCCGAACCACGTAGTATTGTATAATCGTCCCATGTGGAAATTCTGAGACTAATTAGGGGGGTTCTTCTGGAATTCGGAAATTTTGGGTCACGGAAGTTTTCAGACTGCACCCTACTACAGGACTGTCGACTTTCCAGCAGAGCTTTGGCAGTTTGGGAAACGCCAGCCTAAAAAAACTACACTTCTATCTGAAATCCAGTTTTATATTAGAGTGATTTATCTCCAGGGAGTAAATAAAAAAACCTAGACCCATTTTGTCAGTATGTAAATCATATATGACAATGGTGTTATGCCAGTGAGTTATGTTCAAAATACTGAGAAATAAAAAAAGCTACTGGTTCTTCTTTTAAAAGAACAAAAGCAGCATGGGTGACCCAGACAACAAACAGACATTAAATCAAGAGGGTATGTTCTTGGCTCCAACGGCATGATTTGTAAGTGTGAAGTGGGTGGTTAGTTTTCTGTTCTGGGGTATTGTGAGTGAGGGCATTAAAAACTTGAATGGACGATGATTCACTCCATTACGTGTTAATATCTAATTTTAATATGAAATAAGTTGGATGGATTGAGTCATCATGACAATAAAATAAAGTTTGTAATAATAAATTATAAATAATCAATATACTATCGTAAATACTGTAATATGAAATTAAAAATAAAGAAAAATGGTGTGCATTCTGATAGAAATAAAAGGGAGCCGTGGTATCCAGCTGTCTTGAATACCACAAAACGTACATTAAACGGATAAGCAATATTTTAGTATTCCTCCGTTAGAATTATGTTTGATTTGTCATTCAGGAGGTGTTGTAAGTAGGGATGGCAATGATATATCGAAAATATCGATGTATTAGTATCGATATTTTCTTTCGATAAAACCGGCTATATCGATATTTTTGTACAATATATTTTTATTTATTCTTAAGACGCCGATCATCAATATATGAGTGAATAAGAGGCGTAAATGGGTGTGATGAGTGTAGATGAACGAGTGTAGTCATTGTTACTGTCTAAGTTCAACTTGCTCAGAAAGGACTATTTATTAATAACCCAATAGCCAAGGCAACTATGGGACCTACAGCTTTACGTGGAATCCGAACCACGTAGTGTTGGTCTGATTTTCAGCTAACTGACAAGTCTGACACTCAGTTCTCTTCCCTTTACGATCACATCACTCAGTATATACGTTACTCTCTATCCTCAAAATCATTACGATTCGAAAAAACACACATTTGAATTGCCTCTTATACATACAAAACTTTTAATAATAAAACTTTTAAATAATAAAGTAACTTTATATAGTTTTTTTACTTAATGTTCACGCACTAAAGTGTTGTTTATTGTAGACCAGGTTTAGCGAATTAATTTGTTTACTTTTTAGTGTTTATAAGAAGCCTAATATCATTTTAAATGTGAAAAACAAAAATAACAATGTTATTATATTATTCTTTTATAATTTTCATAATAATTACATGTACAATTACTCTTGTTTTGAATATGTGTTTCATTCGCCCCGTAGAGCACAACTTGTTTCGTGTACATAAATGTATTTAAGTTTTACATTCAGTAGTAACAGAAAAACACGAGTGTATTTTTGGTCATAACACAAGAGTTAATGCATAATTTTATATTAAACAGATAAATCATTTACAATTCGATATATCAGATACCCGATATATCGATAGTTTTCTATCGGTAATATCGTTATATTTTGTTTGCGCTATATCGAAAATATTTGCCATTCCTAGTTGTAAGGACTATTGTTGGTTGCATGGGTATTTTAATTGTTTGATACTCTGCTGAAAATTGTTCCAATTTCAAGAAGCTAGTTGAAACGAGAAGACCAACAAAAAGGAAAACCCAATAAGCACTATTCGAAATCAACATTAAGCATTTATTCGGAAATTTGTCAAAACATACATCGTTAAAATTAGCTGATGAACAAACGCTTTTAAAGTACTACCGGTGAAGTAAGTTCTTCCTTGACCCACGAACATTTATTTTAAAGTCTAGCGAATCGATATATAGGCCTATAAAAGCGATTTATCACTTATAACTATAGTGAAGTCGATACTAACAAGGACATCAGCCTCAAAATACAAAATATCCGTATGAAAAACGGACATACTGTTAAAGCTCAACACTAACACGGATATCAACCTCAAAATATAAACTGTCCGAAAAAAATACGGACGTATGGTAACTCATGATGGAGTACGTGAGTCACAATACATACGTACGGCACTAAGACTCGGACCATCGGGGCACTCGTGGACTGTGGACAAGACGTAGGCGGGGTGGAATGTCGAGCGGCTGGTCCTTCAAACAAAGAGCAAGACTCGACCTTGACAGAGCGATGACCTTGGGCTAATCGCTTGGCTCGGTCTGCTAGCCGGTCTGCACAGCCACACTGCACTGCATTGCATTTCTGTTCTCGCGAGGCGACTGTCTTTCTGCCAGGCACGCTCCTCCATTTTAATCGGTATTCAAATAAACTAAAGGGAACGAAACGAAACAAAGATGCTGCAGTAAGTTTAAATGAATAAAGAAGCTTGATTGTGAACTGTCTAGATCTCAATGAAATTACGTCTAGTTCTACTAAGTGTGTGTTCGAATTGATTTTCATTTAAATCGGTGGGGAAACTGGTACCTGTACGTTGGGTAAACCTCCCTCATAGGGAGTGGACACTCTTGAATCGGTTCCGATCTGACGTGGGCAGATGTAACTACTGTACTGGAAGTATAAATGGTGATTGACACCATCTGGTGTCAATCATGTGTCACAGTCACCATCATGGTGTCACAGTCATGTGATTGTGGAGAGTCTATCCAAACAATGGATCACATAATTACAGAGTGCCCACTTTTACTCTGTAAGTTAATGTGTCTTTTACGGAGGGTCGTTCCTTATTCACTATGTTCGATCTGAACACCTTTTAGAGTTCAGCTTGAACGGACAGCTTCTGTTACATGTCCGTCGTCAGGTGGAGATGGAACATCTAAGTGATTGGGGCGAGGAGATGACTGCGAGGAGATCTTCACAGGGTTGAAATGCGCAAGTGGTCAAGAAATTAGTGATGGGATTATTTCTGGGACCCCCCTCCGAGCTATGGTCGAGCTGCGCAGGTAGACTTACGAGTTGACCTATAATGAGTAGTGAAGAATAAAGTCAATAGTAGTACGAGAGTAGCGCGCAGTTACCACTTGTGATAAGTACTGTTATAGTGCAGTCATTGAAGCATTATTGCTCAGAATTTTTTTACTGTGAACCGAATTGCATACAATTTTGGAATTAGGTTAATCTTACCCTTAACTTCAAAAGTGAAGATGATTTGAACTCCGCAACCACCCTGGGGTTTCACCTTACCCTTCTCGGTGGTGAATTTTTTTTCAAAAAATAACCTCGGATATCGATAGAAGGCCCGATTATAAGCACAAAATCATCTATAAAGTTTTTCGAAAAATCCAATACTTTTCAAGTTATTGGCAATAGAAAATTCGAAATTTTTTCACGTTTTTCGTCGGTTTTTTGCAAATATCTCCAAAAATATACGTTTTATCGAAAATTTTATAAAAAACAAAACTGTAGCAGGTAAAAAATGAACAATTTAGTTTTTTATAAAGTATTCTAAGTGCAATATTAAGCTAGATATTAAAGATCAAAGCCGTTTTTTACTTTGTCTGAAATTTAATCGATGTGGTCAATGCCATCTAGCGGCGAGCAGATGCATTTTAGGCATTCTAATAAAAAATGATTTTGTATTGCTTGAAATAAGCTTTAAAATGAGCACTATTAAAAGTCTTTTGAACGTAAAATAAGTGAGCTGTATTGCAAATAAGAGGAGCATCTAATGTTTTTTCTTTTAAATCAATGGGTTTCATAAGTTCCATTTCCACCAAAATTAAAATTAATCGTATTCCGCCTAGAAATAACTTTATTATGAAGATTTTGATAGATTGTATCAGTTTGGCTGCTTCAGGACACATATTTTTCAAAAAAGTCACGATTAAAAAAACAACAAAAATTTCAAATTTTTAAAAAACCCCTTTTTTTCATAATATCTCAAAAATGACGACAGATACGTATAAAAATGTAGGAATAAAAAATTTAGATATGTTTTTGACAAACAATTTGGTATTTTGTTTTTTCTGTCAAACAAAAATTGACGGAGATATGATTGTTTAAAGAGCGCGTGGCAGCGCATCACAGCCTCTCTTAAGCCCTTTAACCCTTCACCGTTTTAGAAAAAGGTTTTTTACTACATATTGCAATAAAGGATGTTGTAGTTCTCTTAATTACCTTTACAATGGTTTTTTATAAATTGTGATAGCATGAAAATTGAAGGAGTTATGGTCCGAAAACTTATCATATTTTTTTCTACATAGTAACTGAAAATTTCGGAGTGTGAATATTTGGAGCAATGTGAAAGTACGCAGTATAATAGAGACCATAAACTATTGAATGTGTAATATACTATAATTCATACAATTTAATTAAGAAAATTAAAATTGACCTTACTTCATAGGGTGAAGAGGGTTTAAAAGCATCTTCAAAAGAATACTTGTGGAAGCGATTTTTTTCCAATAGCTTTTCACTAATTGCGTATCTGTATTTGAAAAAATGCGCTATGAGAGTTTTCTCAAAGCTGCTACGAAAAACACTGCCGTAAAATTATCATCCTTAGTTCCAACCGTTGGTGCCGTAAATGAACATACTAAGAGGGTTTATCTTCAAACCCAAATTTGGCTTGGCAACAAAAACATTCATCCAACGGATTGGGGGGGGGGGGGGATCATGAATGACGGTTTATTAAATCCACTTAAGTCTGTAGATCCACCCGCACCACAAGAACTCCTGAAAATGATTTTTTGCAACTGCAAAAAAGGATGTGAAGCGTCCTGCGGATGCAGAAAAGTTGGTCTATTTTTTAATAGTACCTGTGGAACGTGCAGTGGAGATAACTGCCAAAATAGCCCTCCAATTCAGTCAGAAGATGTTGAATGTGACAGCGACTCCGATATTGAGTCATGAATAATAATATTATATTTTAATAATAATAGTACAATGTTATATAATTTGTTAATATTTTATTCAATAAATGGCATTTTTTTACTCTAAATTTAATTATTTTTAAATATGTAATCATATATAATTACTGTTTTAATTTAGGGGTAGTTTTAAGGGTAGAAAAGCTTAAGAATATGATAATCATTTTCGAGAGTGTGGAATAATATTTAAATCCTTTTCATTTTATAAAAAAAAAATTTTTTTTTCATTTTTTATCAAGTGGTAGTTTTCAAGGGTTGAAAGGGGGTTAAAAATGTGATAATTATTATAGAGAATATAAAATATTACTTACTCTATACTTACATCTTTTGATGTCATACCAAAGTATTTGTTTGTGATTTTTTCAATTTAGGGGTTGTTTGCAAGGGTTGTAAGATTTTCAAGGGGTTGAAAATTATTTTAATATGAGGTAATTGTTTTAGAAAACACTTTACAATTTCACCACTTACTATTAGACATGTTTTCTAGCGATAAAATGGCTCAATGTCAATTTTCCATTAAGGGGTTGTTTACACCCCTTAAAAATAATAGGCGGAGTTCAGATCATTTTCACTTTTGAAGTTAAGGTTAAGATGAGCCTAATTCCAAAATTTCATGCAAATCGGTTCACAGTAAAAAAATTCTGAGGTAAGACCGTATTTTTCGCTTCAATGACTGCACTATTAGTGACTATTACAATAATCAGCTGCCAATGTCGTTACAACTGCACGTTACTTACAAATAGCGGTTACTATTCAACCGTATTTAAAATTATTCTTTTGTACTATTAAATATAATGATAAATTTTTTAGATTATGTTTTGTCAATATTTTGACAAAACAAATGTTATAGTTTAGAATAATTAAACACAAAATCGGATCGAGATTGGAAAACATTTTATATGTCAATATGAAACATTATGCAATAATATGAAATGTAGCACCAAAGTACATATTATTGTACTTTAGTATAGACTCAACCACCTGCGCATCTTGACCAATTTTTTAGGGTAGTTATTGAATTTTGAGAACGAAGTAAGTTCTCCATGAGTTATCCATGAAGTAACATAATAATTTCTGAAGTAACTTCATTCAAAAAAACTAATGAGGACATAAGTTAGTCAATCTATACGTTAAATTCCGTAAGCAAATCGGTGCTTGGTTGAAAGCCTATTATTGAAGATTTTTTAGTTCGGAGCACGTGCCAAAAATGTACTGTTAAATAATTAAACCAATATACGTACATTGGTCTAAAGAGATGTGGCAATACATATATTAATACCTCGCGAATCAGTCCCACGAAATTTCTAGAGCTATCCTGAAGAAGATGAGATAGCTTTATTAGACACATTTTAAAGCTTAAGACGGTGTGAAAATTTTCGAAAAAGTAACCTGGGTTTAACCCCTCTGGCACCCCTACTAAACACAAAGGGGGGTCACTGTAAGTTTGACAAACTTGAGAAATTCCACTCCAAACTTCAAACACGTGCCAATTATCTAGCATTAGACTTTTGTAAATGATTCCAGAACTAAAATATTTCTAAATGTTCAAATGTCACAATACAAAGTCATTGTTTTTACTACAGTATTTATGGGAGAAACGGCAAAAGTTACTCTTATATTAATTATTATATTTATTTCAATTACTCGGCAAATATGCCGTACTGATCATTACTTTCATGGAGTTATAATCTTTATGGTAATGTTTAAGGTATAATATAAATTACAAATTGAAAAAAAAATTAATGACATGTTTTTAAATAGAAGTATCTTGGCTAGACATTTCAGCTTAAACGTACAATTTTAAAAACTTTCAGAAATAAGAAAACATTATTGATAGAGATAAACTTGTAATATCTTGACACTTGAGTAATAAAATTAAACTAACAATTACATGAGAATACATAGAACGGCGGTTTGTGTTGACAAGGTTTTCTGCTATTAATTATTTTTGGAATGGATTCAAAACCGACTGATTTTTTTTAGATTATAATAGGAGTTATTAACCAATGTATATAATATAAATCTCGATGCAGTAACTCACTTACTTTGGCTATGTCCACGGCGCATGCGGAGTAGCACGCTTCTTTTTCCTGAAAACCGCGTTGTTTTTTAGCCATATTCTGCACAGCAAGCCGATCCAAAACTTTGAATCTACTTGCGACTTTCCTTGCTACTTTTACTCGTGGATGGACATTGTAACACTTTTAGTATTTATATTGTTATTTTTATTACTCTCCACTCTTTACCACTCTTATTATTTTTTAATAATTATTACTTACTCCCATATTCGTTAGGTTTCATGCGTTTCATGTGCTAAAGGTTCTCAGTTCGATCCCAATCAGAGTCAATACATTTTGAGAAGGATCAGCTGATAATCATCGGCTGTTCATTTGTTATTGGGCTATTAATTAATGACACTTTCTAAGGAATAGTCGGCCTTATAACTTGTAACAATGACTACATTCGTTCATCTACACTCATCACACTCATTCGACATCCATATTCGCCCATATCTTGACGATCGGCGTCTTATGAATAAATAAATAAAATAAAAGTATTGTGATCGTTAAAAACAATCTATTTACAAGTTGATCAAAACATCTATTTTAGAGCCCATTTTAGAACCCAAAAAATGAACTTTTTAAATAATTGTTTTTTTGTCTGTCCGTATGTGGTATGTGCACTTCGCTGGAAACTAAACGGAGAGATAAATTTTTATTAAATTTCGTAAGTAGGTGTATTTAGCCAATATTTCCATACGATTTTTTCACTTTTTTGAAATTTAAAAAAATCTTTATTTTATGGTCTAAAAACATAAAAAATGAAATTCTCTCAAAAACGGCTCTAACGATGATAATTAAAATTTCAGGAAAGATGTGAATCACAATTTTATATATTTTGGTTAATGTATTTATAGTTATTAACTTTAATATAATATATTATATTAACTTTAATTATAATATATTAACTTTAATGTTTTTTTAATTAATATATTTTTTGTACGGGCAAAAACATTTTAAAATGCAATTTTTATAGCCTCATTCTAACGATTGTGATTACATTTTCCGGTAGCAGAGTGCCTTGGTGAGGCCGCAGGCCGAACTTTCCACCGCGAGGCCGTAGGCCGAGTTCTGCAAAGAAGCAAAAGGCAGTCTCCAGGCGAGGCCGAAGGCCGAGCTTCTTTCACGAGCGTAGCGAGTGACGGGGTTGACATGCGAAGCGTGCAGGGGTTACCCCTATAGTTTGTATGATAGAACCTGTCTCCTGGACCCTCGGCTACCTGGGACTGGCCCGGGACACCCCCCAGCACTGGCAGCTAGCTGCTTGCGGCTGTTTCCTTAATGAGTCACTTACTGGCATCCCCACTAGGTGAACTAACTTTTTTCCCGGATACAATTTTTGATTTTTTTTCAAATATTTGATAAGTACATAAAAAAATAAGATTAACGATATAAAACTCGATAAAAATTGAACAATATTGAGGTGGTCTGTTTATTTGTATAGTAACAATAAAGTTGGTTTTGTGTAACGATATGATGATTAAATTACATTGGAATTGACAACAATTCTAATAAAATAATTTTTTAATGGAGCATTTACAGAACACTTTATGGTGTCAGCAGTCCATCCAGAGTCTTTCGAAGTGTTCGCATTAATCCAGGTTTCATCTTAAAAAATTCACTTTTTGAAGTCTATATCTCGATTTTTTCTTAAAAACCGGCATCTGGCAAGAGCTACTGATGGTTTCTCCATTAATATTTTTCTATTGTCTAGTTTTTTCCATTTGAACTCAATCTTTTTTAAAACCCTCACCAACGTCTGTATGCAGCCATGAAACAAATCAGCTTTACGTAAGCTTGTTTTAAGTTTTCGGAGGGTAGGTACTTCTCGACGTCTGTAATAGTTCAGTACATGGTTTCTGATTGCAATTTTTTGAAAATCATCCAGCTCTGTTATTATCGATTTAAAAGGCTTTTTCCTCTTCGGTGTGCACAGCTTAGGAACATAATATGCCCTAGGATTGGTGTTTCTTACACTCGTATCATAGCTTACAGAAACGGTCGGATTTTCGTCAGAAGGTAGGCTTTGGTCCACTTCTTCAAATTCGTGTTGGCTCGCTGAGGAGGCTTCATCTTCCATTGATTGTTTTAACTGCAATCTTATGCGACTCAAAGTTCTGGTGGAAATATTGCAAGCTGCAGACACTCTTTCAGACACCTTTTTAAGATCTAATAACAGTCCCTTGTTGTCACGTTCCCTTTTAAAACAGATGCAATAATCGTTCTTGCCTGAAAATTGTATGCTGTCCCAGCACGCTTTTCACTTGATGGAGGCATATTCACAAAAATAAAAGTAAACAAAAAACACTAACACACAAATAGTCACATAACAAAAGATAATAGCAAAAAATATGCAATAGTAAACTCAATTGAAAAAATGCTTAATTTAAAAATTCGCTAACTAAAAAATTAAATGAAAACACAGTGGCTATTTAATTTACCACGATGTTACTGTGGCCAACACTCACTTTGAACTGAAAACTACCCTCACCCCTAGAAACTCGTAAGCAGTTGATTAAGCATTTTTCAGAAATAGATTAGCTACCATGAGTCAGACGTCCATGCGAAAGTCCAATGTTCCAAGTGGTAGTACCGTTATAACGCAAAATACAGATTTTTCTCATGAAACTGGATTGTTACCTCTAATCTTTTATAAGCTTAGTTTAAAAATTATTTTATTAGAATTGTTGTCAATTCCATTGTAATTTAATCGTCATATCGTTACACAAAACCAAACTATACTGTTACTATACAAATAAACAGACCACCTCAATATTGTTCAATTTTTATCGAGTTTTATATCGTTAATCTTATTTTTTTATGTACTTTTCAAATATTTGATAAAAATTCAAAAATTGTGATCCGGGAAAAAAGTTAGTTCACCTAGTGGGGATGCCAGTAAGTGACTCATTAAGGAAACAGCCGCAAGCAGCTAGCTGCCAGTGCTGGGGGGTGTCCCGGGCCAGTCCCAGGTAGCCGAGGGTCCAGGAGACAGGTTCTATCATACAAACTATAGTAATAATAATAAATGTTTTGTTCTGTTACTTGACTTGAAATTTTGAAGGAGTGCAAATTTGTTATCACAGAGGTGCACTAAGAAAGGGCTTTTCGAAATTCCGTTAAAATTAGCCTTTAAAAGAACACTTGTACCTCATAAAAACAATATTAACAATATATCAATAGCTAAAAAACGCGAATAAAAAATTTTTATTCTGCTGCTTTCAATATTCCTATAATATAGTAAACATTAAATAAAGGCCGCTACGTCAAGGGTAGTAAGTAGTAGCCTACGTGAAGCGTGCAGGGGTGTGCCCTAGCAGTTTGTTTACGTTTAATTCCCTCAATTGTAACAAAAGAGTAATATAGCTCAACTTGTAATAAAATAACTTTATAACATTTGAATTTATGAATAAAATAAAACAGAACCTAAAGGTAAAATGTAAAAATTCTTCTATCATTATACAATTGTTTTTATTCTGATATATACAGATTCAGATACAACTGAAATGATGCGAATCATGCTGTATCACATACTTTAGTATTACAGTATAAAACACTACTGTGGTCGTATACACCAGAACAGACGGTTCAGTAGACTGTGACGTCACATGGGCGAAATCACCTGGTTTGATTGTACTATTAAATACTGGTAACTAAATGTACCAATTACATAAGAAGCTTTCGGCTAAATAGTAATCAAGGTATTTCCAATAATTAGCTTGGATTGTAAATTTGGGAATTAGAACAGTATTTCTGTGTTTATTTCTTGTTTGTTGTTCCGCCCAACTGCCATTTCGCCCATGTGACGTCATGGGAGATGCGCGTAATAACTACCGTCTTCTTTTCTGTGTATTCTGTAATACAACAGTATTCGAATAACATAAACTTAGTAAAACTGATTTCAGTATGCTCGATAAAACGACAAAACTGTTGAAAATGTTCAGTGTTTCGTGGATATAATCTTCCCATGAGCAAATAAAGTCAAAACACACTAAACAAATAAGTCAACTGTAGAACATTGTTTAGTTGCAAAATTTCCGAAAAAAACATACTAAGTGGATCCAAAGAGTTGGTACAAACTTTTCCCCATATTACACACTAAAAAATCAAAACTTTTGAAAATTTCCAGTTTGATTCCCATATATGTCTTTTTGCCATAACTCAAAAACTAGTCAAGTTAGAGACATGCGGTTTTTACAAAAATATTTTAAATTGCAATTCACATCTTTTCTGAACATTTAATCAAAATTGTTCGAGCTGTTTTTGAGAAAATTCCATTGTTGTATGTTTTTGACCATAAAAATAAAAAAATTAATAAAATTTCAAAGAAGTGAAAAATGATATGGAGATATTGGCTAAATACACCTACATACCAAATTTCATAAAACTTGATCCATCCGTTAGTTCTCCAGCGAACTGCACATATACACAGAATTAATTGGGTGTATTAATTAAAGGGTATTCATACGGATAGACACAACATTTTTTGTTCGAAAAAAACACTTTTTGGGTTCAGGGGACCCTAAAATGAATTTTTGGACCAACTTAGAAAAACGTTTTTTTTGACGATCAGAATACTTTCTCTATGCTAACGCATATGGGAGAAAGTAAAAATGACGTTAAAACCAACCAGCTGAATCTGGCTGCCATTTTGGTCTTAAAGAAGGGAACGATAGGAACGGATTCATTGGAAAAATTTAAATAGCCGAAAACGTCCTCCCGACATTATAGAATTAGTTATGATCAAAGTTTTATAAAAAAAACTACTTTTATTTTTCCGATAATAGTGGAAAAAGGATAGCTGGTCAAGTCTTATAGACAAGACTAATTAAATTGGTAAGACTTATAGACAGACATAGCGATAACTATCGATTTAAATTCTATGGTGTAAGAAATTTATGCTATTATAAACAATATACAAACAATATGGTTTTTTTATTTATAATAAAGATAGTTGGCAACCCTGGTCAATAATACGTGCAGTTGACAGTTCCATTTATACGGAATTAGTGCTTCCCGTTGCGGCTTCACCAACTGACTAAATGATTTTTAAAATAATTTTGAACTGTGGTCATTTATTGAAAGAAATCTCTGCATGTAGCCTCGCTTTAGGGTATCAGCCTTCGGTCTCAAGGGAAGCTCGGCCTGCGGCCTCGGAAAGGATATCTGCAAGTAGCATTGCTTGAGGATCTGGACGTTCGGCTTCGTGTGTAGTCACTGTCAGTTCTGTACCTCGGCTGACGTTGGTGGCTTGGTTGAGGATGTCGACCTTTGGTCTTGCGAGAGAGGCATTCTATACAAACGGCCAAAAACGTCTCATATAGTTGCCCACATTCTTGGAAAGAGAATTCTATTTTATTTCTTGTTAAATTCTTACATTTTTCTTCATCTGTAAAAATATCTGAAAAAGGCAGCTCAGAAATAATACGAGTAAACATACAGATACAAGTTTTATAGGTCTGTTTAAAATCCAAAACTTAAGTAGCCAAATATCAACTTGGGGTAGAGTCCATAAAGGGTAGAAATAAGGAAACATACTGAATGTTAGGACGATTTTAAATATACCTCTTGTTTTAAAGTAAAATAAAACAAAATTTGCTTTTGTTCATTGTAATATTGTAAAAATACTTTTTCACAATCTTTAGGCTTAACGAAAAATTAAAAATGTTACTGTTCTTAAAAGTCCTTAAACTCTTCTTCATATTCCTCCGACGACGACAATCTTGAATTAATTTGATATTTCACCTTATTCTGTGAGGTTTTGACGGGGTTGCTGATGTTGATGTTCGGTGGACGGCAGGTAGGCACCAAGGGTGGCTCCACCTTGCGGTTCAACAGCGCCAACCAGTTGATGGACTTGAACCACTCGTGTTCCTTGATGTCCTCTGAACCTCCCTTCAGGTTGCCATATCGCTTAGCCAAGTCGGGCTCCAGCAGTTTTTTTATGATGTCTCGAAGGTCGTCGTTGAACGAAATTGGGATGATATACCTGCACTACAACCATTGTTATTTATTGGGCATAGTTAGTCTTAGTATCTATTTAGTGTTAGTATATCATAGTTATCACTATTCAGATATAGTGCACGTGAATAAATGATAAAATGAACATAAACAGTGTAATCATTTTTTTACTGTACAAATCTATAGTATAATTAAGAACAGAAACGTATTGGTGAGCTCGGCAATCTTCGGTAAAGTTCGACTCCAAGGTGGCCTATTCGGGCAGACACTCGACACTGCACACATCCCTTGTGTTGCTGAGGTTTGGGGCAGCTGGCTAGCATAAGGGTTGGTGATATGACAACTGCCTCAGTCAGCTGTCTTTGGGACTGCTGCAGTCTGATTGGCCAAGCGCTGGAAAAGCCTCCTCGAGCTCCGTTTAATACTTTTCCGTTCTTAATTCTACTCTAGTCAATATTTGCTGCAATGTCTGTAGCGTCCGTAAAAATATTGTTGCTAATGGGTTAATATAAAAGTAGTGATCAAATATCTTACCTTCCCTTAGTGATGGATTGGAACAGGACGAGGTTGGAGCGGCCGCTAAAAGGAGGATATCCAGCGTTCATCTCGTAGATCAACACCCCTAGTCCCCACCAGTCAATGGCGTGACCGTACCCCTGGCCTTTTATCACCTCGGGAGCCAAGTACTGGGGTGTACCACAGAAAGTGTAAGTCCTGCTCAACACTAGCTTGCTGAATCCAAAATCAGTTATTTTTAGGTAGCCATTGCAGTCAAGCAACAAATTCTCTGGTTTCATATCCCTGTATATCAATTTCATGGTGTGCAGATATTCCAATCCTAATACGACCTGGGCAGCAAAGAATCTTGCCGTTACTTGATCAAACATTCCATGTTGTCTTAGATGAGCGTACACCTCACCGCCCGCAATGTATGGCATGAAGTAGTATAGAAACTTACCGTCTTTGCAAAAATGCTCTAATCTGACCCCGAAAGGGAAGTCTACACTCTGGAGAACTCGTTTTTCGTTTAAAGCATGGTCTAATCGTTTTGTTTTAACAAGTATACTTTTTTCTATAACCTTCATCGCGTATAATTCTAAAAGATTGGACTTGTTTTGGACAAGCATAACCTTACCGAAAGCACCTTCTCCGAGTAATTCCACAAAGTAAAAATCATCTATAGCTACATTATTCTGACTTTTTTTATCATATAACTTCTTAAACTTTTCACTGGCATTGTTGTAGTATTTCTGGACGTCATCTATGGACAGAGGGCCAAACATTGGCAAACGCTCGTCTTTACCTTCATTATCTTCACATTTTTCTAAATTTTTGGATAAAAATACACCATCCATAATGCACTAAATCAGAAGCCACTCACATCACTGCATGATTTTAGAAATTATAAATTTAAATTAAAGATGTAAATAGAACGTTTGTAATGTGTATCGATGATTTGTAAACAAATTCATTTGTGACAGATCGCACATGTGATTTTAATTCAATGACAACTTGATAAAGTGGTATGAATGTTTGTTCTCTAACAGAGCCGAGTTAGGATGACATTGTGCATTTAAAGAATGAACACATTTGTGGGATTCAAACTGGTATTTCTTTAACTGATTTCAATGGTATAAAAAACATAAATGTTGTGTCATTGTGATAGGAGATCCAAAAAATAAAAAGAATCCTACTTTCTACAAAAAATCAAACTTCTTAAAAATTATGAATATTTTCCCTGATTTGAACATTCAAATAAAATAAACGAGAAGTAAAAGTCCGCACTGAAAGCAAATTCTGCAGTATTTTATCAATCTCTTATAGCGTTTTGATGTAGTTAATTGTATCATCCCCACTTTTGACTATGCGTGAAACTGTCTGGAAGCAGGTCAAGCAGTATACAAGAACAAGCAAAATGTATCGTGTCGGGCGGCAGAACGGCGAAACTATTTTTATTGCGCATTGTTTGCGCATTCCATTTGATAACATGTTTGCTCTTCTTTACCTTGGCAACTTCTTTACACTCAGTACGCCGTGTACTGCGTTACAAACATACTTCGTACAAGAACTTTATTCGCCTTCAAGGCCATGAACAGGAAAGTTGTCAGCCATTACAAATTCAAAAAGATGGTGAAAATGTTCTAAAATAGATTTTACTACAATACTAATGTACTCGTAATGTAATTCACATTTTTTTAAGTTAAATATAAATGAAAAATGTACCTAATAGTCGTAAATTCTAAGATTGTTCTCAAATTATTCTCGGATAGTAGACGCCGACACAACTCTATGTGTATTTTAAGGTGAGTATGACTGATTACATAAGTGTGGTTGACGATCTGTGTAGTCTGGTTACTAACTGAGTTCGACTTAGGCTCAGAAAGGGCCATTTTCAACATCCAGGGCAAATAAGGCACCTACTGCTTTACGTGGAATCCGAACAATGTAGTCTTAGCCTGTTTTTTGGCTAATTGACAATCCTGACACTCAATTCTATCTCCTACACAACATCCGGACACCGCCTTCCACCCAACATGGACACTCCAGAATTCTCTAGTGGAGTACACGTCGATGGTAAACATTGAACGGACGCCACGTCGGTACAATCTCTAGAACACTTTGTCCCCAAGTAGCTGGGTTACAGCTGTACGCCACTAGTGCCGACTGACTTTAAATGACACTAATTCTGAGGAACAGTCGACCTTAGTTAGTAACGATGACTACACTCGTTCATCTACACTCATCACACTAATTCGCCCCTATCCATAGTAAGACGATCGGTGTCTTACTAATGAATAATGAAAGACTTCACTCAAGCGACACTAATCGTGCCCATGTCAACTTGGAAGAGACCAAATGTATGCTAGCGTACCTTGTTTGGTGGAGAGTGCAAAAACTCCGCTGATTGGCAAACACAGCCTTAATTTTAACATATCGTCAAAAAAAGATAGTTTTCTTAAAAAATATTACTTCAACAACACTGTTTGGACATAAATTATCAGGATTGTTGTTTGAACGAAAATATTAATAACTGTCTAAACTTTTTTTTTTTCTAAGTGCTGTTTTTATTCATTAGAACGGATCTCCATAATTTTAGTGACGCAAATATATTTTCAAAATGATTTTCTTTTGTCTAATAAAAATCGTTCCCCGGCAATATTATATTTTTAAGATTATAAAAGCATTTTGGGCGTTTAAATCACTTATATGTTAACGTTGGCTTTATGTACACACTGATAGATCACTCACAAAATTTTAAATTGTTTTATCTGATTGTCGATTGTTTCTGAGGTCCAGTATTGGATGGAGCGCTGTTATACACTAAACATACATTAGTGTAAATGTAATGTTTTTACCAGCAGTAGTGGCAGACCTCAAGTACTAACCAAATCAAATTACTGGCACAAACGTTTCTATTACACGACATCAAATCGTGTCATAGAAACGTTTGTTTATGATTAACGTCATAAACATATAATCAAGAATAATTAATTTACTCTCTACATTCTCTGGCAATGTTCCAAGAACAAGACGATTTGTCTTAATTGTAACATTATTTCCGAACAAACAGCCTCCACTACTGTTAGGAACCAATTTAGTGTTCGGTCTAAACTGCAAGCAGTGGAGTGGAACTGCGCTCGGCAAGGTGACCTGCTGAACATTCCTCTTTCATGAATTTGCAAACAAAACATTTAAAAAGAAGATCCCCTCCTCCGCCACCTCCACCTGGAACAGTGGCGCTTCAAGTGGCGAGTTCACACAACTGCCAGCCTTCCAACACGGTTCGCGGCTCACCGTTGTTGCTCCGTCAGTCGGTCCGTGTGTAGTCGCCGATACGTGTGAACTTGACGCTTTAGTGTGTGTGCCTGGACATAATACTTGCCAACTGTATTCTCTCCAGCTTGGATATATCGTTGAAAAAGGTGCGTACTAATTTTTTAAACTTCAATTATTTGTTGAAGTTACACTTGGTGTTCTATAATTGAAGAGCGCATAAACAAAAGAAGAAAAGGTACAAACGCGTGGGTGGAAAACTTATGAAGTATATCATTGACAGTTCTTTATTTGGTAGATAGCAAATGTTGATGAAGAACGGACAAAGAAAGATTCTTAATTTTACAGAGACTTAATTATTTAATTTTAATGCACGAACCTCTACAATTTTCACATTTGTTCTCAATTTTATAAAAATTGAATTATATACCCAAATACTTAAAGAATAGTCATTTACTTTACGAAAATTACCCTTGTGTTATTTCACAAATCGAGTCAGTTGCTTAGAGGATGTTAGTACGTTTGTTGAGGTTCGAACATCACATAAAAAAAGTATATTGGTGAATTCGTTTGAGATGTTCAAGTGCTTTTAGATCTAACTCGACGTTTCGACTGGTATAAAACTCCCGTCGTCTTCAGGTGCTACTACCTTACCCTTTATGTAGTATACAATCTAGAAGGATAATGAAGGAGGGTATGTAGGGTAAGGTAGGTATGAAGTAAAAGTAGCATTTGAAGACGTCGGGAGTTTTATACCTGTCGAAACGTCGTGTTGGTTTTATAAAACACTCGAAGCGTTGGAAATCTCCAACAAATTCACCTACGCTAACAATTAACTAGTTGTAATACAATTAATTGGAAGCACTATAAAGGCCGTCTATTCTCACGAGCTAACTTCCAAATACAACCTGTCTAGTTGAGATGGTTTTAGTGGAAAACGGAGAAAATTCGCCAAAACGATTGAAGATGAAGAAGCATAAAATCTGCAATCCTCCGAACTCTGTCATCACACCGGCTTTCAGAACCACTGATTAATGTTTGTTTACTGTTTTATTGATTCATACCTACTCAATTTGAAGATAAGGATTGTAATTAATTTTAAAATTTAAAATAAGTAATTGACAGAAGTTGAGCACTACCATAATTTTGATATGGTGCAATTTGTCCTTAAATTAAATAATTACTTTCCAGAATCATTTACAAGAGGATAACAGGAAAAGACAGAACACGCATCTTAAGCAAGTTGTGTAATTACAATTTTCGTTTGGAACGTTTTGAACTATAATTTTCATTCCAAGAAAACGACCAGACTTGAGAGGAATGTGATATTATGAGTTTTATTCATGTATACCAATTTATTCAATGTAAAACTTGTTTTTAGAGAAATGAGAACAGGGTGGAATTTCAGTCCAAGAGAATCCCTCGGACTGAAATTCCTTTCTCTGCTAAGGAGGTAGAATATTTTCTCTGACAGTTTTACAACTCGGACTGAAATTCCGGATCTCATTTTACACCTTTCCTTTCAAAGTCGTTAGACCAGACAATTACCTTCCATAAAAAATCGTTTGTTTACGTCTGTACACATATCGAGTTAACCATCCCACCTACATAGGCCTGTTGACCACACTTCCGTTAATTTTATGTATGCGTGGCTCTTTTCTCAAAATAAGAATCTGACTTATACTATAGTCTTGGTAGAATTGCAGTCGATTAGGTATTGAAAATTAGCTACAACTCGGATATCTAACCTTAATGTATGTAGCGTGGGAAAGTTTCATCCCTCTGCTGAACTTTTTAACTTTCTTAATGTCATGAATTTCAACCGTATTTACACATATTCAATTTTAATGTTTGTCAAAAAATATAGTTCAATTTTTAATCATGTAAACGTTATTAAGTACACTAGGCATGTCAGTAATAAAATGTTGATTTTTCCTCTGTACAAAAAAGAAACTAGTAGAAACCAATGTTATTTTAAATGCACTTTAATGTTTAATAAATTTTTAAAAAATCTTAATATTAATGAAAAACTTTCTAATTACAAGACAAACTTAAAAAAATTACTTCAAACAATAGATTAGAAACCTTGTATATGCTTATTGAATCTTATAGTATTAATACATTGTTAGTATATTTATGGCATATGTTTAAATGTGTAATGTATATATTATGTTTCATGTTTTAGTTTAAAATAATTAACAGTGTTGTGTTTCCTTTATATTTTTGATGTAGAAATAGTGAAGTAAGACTGCTAGAAGACTAAGTTTAATTTTAAATGTATTCTTCAATTTCATTTTAGCCGAGCGTGCCTTGTGCACATGGCAAACTGTTTTATAAAAAACTTATTATGTGAATAAAGATTTTCTTATTCTTATTCTTATTCTTATTCTTAATAAAGACGGTTTTGTTTGTTTGTGTTTACTAAAGAAAAATGACAGTGAGGGCCGCTTTCCCCAAAGTAGACTTAATTTGAGCTAGCTTAAAGTTAAGCTTGAGCTTAAGCCTAGGAGCACTTTTCCGAAGCCATTGGCAACAAGGTTTAAGTCAAGCCAATATGTTTCCTTTGATTTGCTATTAAAATCGTCTAAAACAATAATGTTTTTACTCTTATTACTGTGAGTTTAATCAAAATTATTTATTATTATTTATGAATAAATAAGTTGCTCATAAAGTATTGATAATAGTGGTCTATGTTTGTTTTATTATTGTAAAAATATATTTTACAACATAAATATAATTAAATGCACTTTGTACAAATGAATCGGAAAAAAGTCTAAAGAAGGCTTCTAAAGTAAGTCGATACTTCAACGACACTTTTGTAGAAATGTAGAGCCAACAATGGCGCATTGTACTCGGTTAATATTCAACCGAATGCCAGCGGACAGAGATGGAAATCTCCTTTTCCAGAAACCAAAGCAATGCTCAATACAGTTCCGCGTTCTTATTTGTTTATGTACTGTATTCTTCATTGTCTCCTCCGGGTGACTGGATTTTCGCGTGTGAACAATCTAAAGCCGATATGCACTTATATATTACAGTTGAAAATGATTTAACGAGGTTGTCATTTTAACTACCTGAGAGCATATGTTAGCTTAACCAGTGGAAACTTTCATTAACACTTGACTACTTGTATTGGACCCGACTTAATTTGCAAGACTTAATAACGCTTACAGTTCTTTTATGCTGTTAAACAATTCCAGCTCATTCCACATTTCAAAATAGTCAATTCCATTTCTTAAGACTGTAGGCCTTCTCGTAGGAATAACGACGTCAAAATCTCCATCGTCAGTATCTTACTGAACTTCTAATATTTTCTCTAACCTGGAAAGATACTTAAAATTGCTATTATCAAATTAAACACACTATTTGAAATAACAATTTACTAGTGGGTGATTTGGATTTACTGCCTAGCTTAAGGTAACCGGCTGCCATGCAGTTCCCCCGGCGGTCGAAGGGACTAATTAGGGTCGATAATCCTCTTTCCCAAAAATGTCTGCAGTTCCCCCAGTGGTCACTCCGGCGCACTCCGCTAACCTAACCTAACCTAACCTAACCTAACCTAACCTAACCTAAAAAACCCCAATAGGACAGGAGGCAGGGCTGAAAGTGACCGCCGGGGGAATTGCAGTACACCCTAGAAAGGGCTCCGGGGGAACTGCAGGTACCCTCCGGGGGCTTACCCTGACCGCCGGGGGAACTGCAGAACGCCCGGTAAGCCGTATGTTGAGCCTACTCGATACACGGTTTAATTTGTACCCTGGCTTAAGCCATAGTAAAATTTGGGGGAAATCACAACAAAGCTTAAACCATTTCTCTTGCTTAGGACATGATGTGGAAAGCGGCCCTGAATATGATTAATCAGAATTGCCAACCGGATAGTGCCTAACTATAATAATATCCACCACCAAATATCATGAACACCTTAAGCACAACACACCCCTTGGAATGTAGGTAAAGTTGTAGAAGGGGTTTTTCTTGCGTATTGTGTACAATCGCCGAGGCGTTTTTTTAAATGTTTTATTGGTTTGTTTAGTTTTAGTGCATGTTTACAATTAGCATGTTCAAATTCAACGAGTAATTTTACCCATTGAAGCCTCTAATAATCATTTACAATATAAGTTAGCCCACTTGTTCTCTCCAAATTTCTTGAGTGACAGAGCAAATTCTTGTTCGTATACACAGTAGAAAAAGAGAAACAGAGGTCGGAGAACGCCTCAGTGGCCGTTATAGATAGATTACAACTAATGTAGGCCTACATCTTTATACATCTGTAGTAATAATTACTACGTTTATCATAGGCTATTCGGAACCAAAAAAGAAGCGACTGCCAAGATGAACTGCCATCGTCTTGAACTTAACTACTCGACACACATTTCGCGCACTGTTTTATGCGACCTCTGTTTATTTATTCTCTGTAGGTACACTAATCAAGTGCATGATGAGGACCTAGTGTTATGTTTTTTTTTTTTTTTTTTTTTTTTTTTTTTTTTTTAGTTCAAATATTATTGCATGTCTATAATTCCTTTAAATTACTAAACTTATTTTAAAATTTGTTTCTGCTATTGCTCAAACTAAATTTAGCGTGAACCGAACTCATCAGTACAACAAGATGAAATTTATCGAATTATGGCCAGTATCGTTAACTTTGTACTGCTCTAATAACATCTACAGATGTAGATATCAGATTTGTTTGTAGCTGTGTCGCTGTCGTCAGTGCCGCCCGTGATAAGGTTTCGGCCTTCTCTGATAAGCCGAGCTACCGCACCAGGCACTGATAACAGTTATCTGCTAATCCAACACGATCTTCACAACACCTTTGTTACTCCTAGAGCCGCTTCACTCGTTATTATTTTCCATTAATGTATAGTACTTAGTTTCAAATTCCATATTATTTTTTAAACATCTGCTTCTTCACAAAAATGTTGGTTAGATTGTCTAAGTAGTTATTAGGAATCACTACACAGATTATTTTCCAAAGTGGGGGCCTTTTTGTCCTTTTTCCAAAATGCCAAATAACTGCTGGGAAGTCGACGAGCCCTACGGTAGATATAACCTGTCAGAGGGCTAAAACAAGCTGCACTATTACATATGTACGGTTCGTGACTATTATTACAAATAGTAAAGGTCCTATCAAGTGGACCATAAGAGCTGTGTAACGATTTTTTAAATTCAAAATGATCAAAAATGACTTTTAAGTTTCGCATATTTAACTGTGTAAAAAGTATTAAAATTCTCGTTGTTTTACAAACCCAACTTACGTTTCACTATAACGTTTCTTCAACTAAGGGACCTTCAGCTACGTGGAATCCGAACCACGTAGTATTGGTCTGATTTTCAGCTAATTGACAAGCCTTATACTCAATTCTCTCCCCTACATAACATCCGGACATTGACTACCGCTCAACATGGACACCTCGACTTCTCTAGTAGTATCCACATCGATGGCAACCATTAAGTGGATGCTGTGTCAATAATAAGAGGACCGAGTATAGAACATATCACGCCTACAATCTCCATAATACTTTGTCACTAAGTATCTGGGTTACAGTGAGGGAAGGCAAATATTTTCAACATATCGATATATCGCAAACCAAATATCGATTTAACGATAGTATCGAAAGAAAAATACCGATATATCGGATAACCGATGTATCGAATTGTAAATGATTTAGGCTATGTATTTAAAATTATGCACTAACTCTTGTCATGACCAAAAATTCACTCATGTTTTCCTGTCCCTAATTAGAATAGCTTTTGTTTTACACATTTGAAAATGCCATTATACTTCTTATGCACAGTAAAAATTAAACAAATTAATTTAATAAACCTGGTTGGAATTCACTAAATGTTTGGAAATCAATCTTTCACTTAACCTCAAGTAAAAAACTAAGTACAGTTACTTAATTATTTCAATGCGTATTTTTTTTCGCATGAGAGGCAATTTAAATGAGCTTTTTTCGAAACGTAATGATTTTGAGGCTCGAGAATAGCGTCAATATTTAGTGATATGATATATCGGACCGAAATATCGATATGGCTGATATTATCGAAAGAAAATATCGATACTAATATATCGATATATCGAAACGTATATATCGATATTTCCTATATATCGATATATCGTTACCATACCTAGTTACAGTACTGCGTCACTACTGCCGTGGGTATATATATAATCACAGAATCTAATGCGGCGCTCTATTCTGTTGGATTCAGCATTATTGCTGACGAGTACCTCATCTTAAGGCATTCATCGAGGTCACGTGGTATTACAGTGATTCAATTACGTATACAACAAATTCAAACTGTTTATTTGTCATATGATACAGTTTGAATATGGGTTTATGCCAATCTTTTTACAAAATCTAGTTCAAATAAATTCACTTATAGGAGGCCTATATTAATTAAATATTAATGGACAACACTTGATTAATATTTTAGGATATACATTGTCGATAACCGTGTCGCTCGAAGAGTTAACCGGCCAGTCAGGCCTGGGGTTTGTCACGTGAAGAACACGCGTGCAGATCCAAGTCCCGCCCACACATCTGTTAAGTTTCGAGGGTTTGGGCCCGCCCCAGGTCATGGAGCCAAAGACAGGTTGATGTCAGGGCGGAAACTTCCTTCCCGGACGGCGATGGTTGGCCTAGATCTGATGTCATCTGACGTCGAGGTGTGGATAGACTTCATGGTCCAGGTACATCCGTGTTAGGGATCTTCTTGGTTAGGTGTTCTCGAACAGGGAAGAAGATAAGGAAGCACGATTAGATTCATTTTAAAGCTTAAGTTGGCCTTTTCACAAACCGCCCAGTCACCAATGGGAAGTCGACACCCCTACTTATATAGTAAGTACATAAGTACATGCAATGTTACCGTCGCGGGCCAAAACACGCTCTTCTATTTCAACTCTACAGTTCGTGTTTATTATTATAATGAGTTATGAAAGTCCAATCTAGAGGACCATAAATTGATGTTATGAGTTTTATTGTTTGAAATCGTCAAGACGACGTGTTAAGTGTCGCATATTTAACTGTATAAAAATTACAAAAATACAATTGTTTATAAAACCCAACTTATATTGTCCACTAGAACGGTTCTCCAGCTACAAAATGACAATTAAATTGTTATTAGAGGACCATTATTACGGACCGAATCATTTAAATGGAAACCAATGTTTTTGGCGTTCTTCGTGAAGCCACCCATTTTGAAAGCCAAGGATAGTGAGAAAAATATCAGAAGTGTAAAAAAGTATATCAGGCTCTAAATTATCCAACGATTTTTTTTTTTTATCAAAACAGTGTTTTTATTTATGCCACCTTTATAATAGCTGTTTGTGTCTATAACGTTCATGCGAGTGTACAAAAAAACCTAATTTTTTTAGTGTGGATTTTAAAACCACTTTATAAAACAGCTGCTGAACAAAAACAATTCTGAAATTTTGTTCTGTTATTTTTGTCATTTGGAATTTACAAAAGTATGCACACTGCACAGAGAAAGGACTTTACGAAATTCCATCAGCAGCACAGCTAGTGAGGCGCGAAGCGTGCATATGTTCCTAGTTTCGATGTGTGGTGAAAACATTATCTCTAAGGACAGAATATACTATATTTAACGTTCACTTTTTATTGAAACATGATGTAGCGTAACTTACCTAACCAAACTTAACCTGACCTGCAAAAACGTAACCTAACTATACGTATTCGAACAAGTTATGGAAAATATTCTCGCATATTGCACTCTAAAGAAATTTAGAAGCTTGCATTTGTCTATGTCTTATAGAAAATTGTTTTCAGACTCCTGACGTAGTGACTTTTAACCGGTGATAGTACTCATTAACAACACGCCTATCGTAGAGATATGGTCGAATGAGTGTAGCCATTGTTACTAACTAAGGTCAACTATTTCTCAGTAAGAGCCACTTATTAAAAGCTCAGTACCCAGGTAACTAAGGGACCTACAGTTTCACTTGAAATCTGACCCAACGAAATATTCCTCGGTTTTTCAGTGAACTCAGAATACTGGTAGATTTGAATATTCTTGAAAGGCCTACTAGTTGTCAAGACAAGTTTGTAGTTTTTGTGGTTTCCGAAGGTTGATAGTGCTGTATTGTTTTTGGAAGTTTATAAGCTCACATCACACAGCAGGGTTGGAGTGTTATTTATAAGCTCACATCACACAGCAGGGTTGAAGTGTTATTTATAAGCTCACATCACACAGCAGGGTTGAAGTGTTATTTATAAGCTCACATCACACATCAGGGTTGAAGTGTTATTTATAAGCTCACATCACACAGCAGGGTTGGAGTGTTATTTATAAGCTCACATCACACAGCAGGGTTGGAGTGTTATTTATAAGCTCACATCACACAGCAGGGTTGGAGTGTTATTTATAAGCTCACATCACACAGCAGGGTTGAAGTGTTATTTATAAGCTCACATCACACAGCAGGGTTGAAGTGTTATTTATAAGCTCACATCACACAGCAGGGTTGAAGTGTTATTTATAAGCTCACATCACACAGCAGGGTTGAAGTGTTATTTATAAGCTCACATCACACAGCAGGGTTGAAGTGTTATTTATAAGCTCACATCACACAGCAGGGTTGAAGTGTTATTTATAAGCTCACATCACACAGCAGGGTTGGAGTGTTATTTATAAGCTCACATCACACAGCAGGGTTGGAGTGTTATTTATAAGCTCACATCACACAGCAGGGTTGGAGTGTTATTTATAAGCTCACATCACACAGCAGGGTTGGAGTGTTATTTATAAGCTCACATCACACAGCAGGGTTGGAGTGTTATTTATAAGCTCACATCACACAGCAGGGTTGGAGTGTTATTTATAAGCTCACATCACACAGCAGGGTTGAAGTGTTATTTATAAGCTCACATCACACAGCAGGGTTGAAGTGTTATTTATACGCTCACATCACACAGCAGGGTTGAAGTGTTATTTATAAGCTCACATCACACAGCAGGGTTGAAGTGTTATTTATAAGCTCACATCACACAGCAGGGTTGAAGTGTTATTTATAAGCTCACATCACACAGCAGGGTTGAAGTGTTATTTATAAGCTCACATCACACAGCAGGGTTGAAGTGTTATTTATAAGCTCACATCACACAGCAGGGTTGAAGTGTTATTTATAAGCTCACATCACACAGCAGGGTTGAAGTGTTATTTATAAGCTCACATCACACAGCAGGGTTGGAAGTGTTATTTATAAGCTCACATCACACAGCAGGGTTGGAGTGTTATTTATAAGCTCACATCACACAGCAGGGTTGAAGTGTTATTTATAAGCTCACATCACACAGCAGGGTTGAAGTGTTATTTATAATCTCACATCACACAGCAGGGTTGAAGTGTTATTTATAAGCTCACATCACACAGCAGGGTTGAAGTGTTATTTATAAGCTCACATCACACAGCAGGGTTGAAGTGTTATTTATAAGCTCACATCACACAGCAGGGTTGAAGTGTTATTTATAAGCTCACATCACACAGCAGGGTTGAAGTGTTATTTTCTTCCTAACTTTTTGAGTAGGTATCTGAAGGTTATGTAGGTGAATTATTATCAGTCGTAGATATTGTTTTTGTGATGATGTTTACTTGTTTTCTAGATGTTCATGAAATAATTTTGTATTTTTATTTTAGCTAAATCGAAACCTCCGATTCTGGTAACTTGTACTTGGTCAATAAGTTGAACAAAGAACATGCTTAATGTGTTGATTCCTAACATAGCTAGCTGCAGTACTAAATAGAGAAAAAGCCCTCTTGCCTTTTCCGAGTTTTCCCGGAAGACACACGCAAGAGCGTGGATTGATTATTTTATGTAAATCATCTAAAGTCCTCATTGACCGAAGGTCAGATGGTACAATTATTCGCTGATTATACAAATATAACATTCCACGGAAATTGTAAAGAGACATTGGAAAACAAAGTTTTATTAATTTGAACGTTTGTATTCAATCTTTAAAAGACATTAATTTACAAACAAACGAGTCAAATTCCAATTACATACTTTTCAGGACGTAGAGCACTCCAAGAGTGCGGTCCATCAGTACTCAATGATAATGAAATTGAAGAAGTAAATGAGACAAAATTTCTAGGTATACACCTCTGGCATTTATGCACTTAGACATTTGGCACAGTTTTGTAACACCCACTTATTAAGAATGGCTTATTACGGTCTTATATATCCACACCTGTCGTATGGAATTACGTTGTGGGGGGGGGGGGTTGTGCGAGATTGAATTTTTTGAGATGTTTTAATATACAAAAAAAGGCGGTGAGAATTATTGCTAATTTGGGATTTAGAGATTCTTGCAGAAAAAGTTTTAAATTGTTAAACATGCTAACACTTCCGTCCCTTTATATGTTTGAAACAGTTCGATACTGTCAAAATAAATATACATTAACAAGGGTAAGGGACGTGCATGATCACAACA
>JAQJVL010003361.1:0-62756 GCA_035578905.1 Stictocephala bisonia
TATTTTGAATAAAGCAACATTAATATGTATTTGACAACATATCAAAATACAAAAATATTCAAGGAATACAGGTAATTTACGTATATTCCTTGATTTTACCTATTTATGTACAGATTTGCCTCCCTTGCATTGTCTTTATATGTCTGTGGCACCTTTTAGCTTTGTTTTCAACGTTTACTATAAGTAAAATGTTCAATTCCATCTAGTTACTTTTAGTTGGCCTTGCCGAATTTAACCATGATCCCTGCATTGAAGTAAAGAGTGCTAGGTACTAGGCTAGGAGAAGATCCAATTTAAGAAACATTGTAAACTTCATAAGATACTTGAATAAATTAAACCAAACAGACATTTATTAATTTTTACTGAAAATTATCAATACGTATTGTAACCAATATATACTACTTCTTAAACATTTTTTAACTAAGCTGACATGTTAAATTTTCTTACAAAAATCATTAAAAACATTTGTTTGATTTCAGTGTAAATGTATTATTATTATTATTATTCTTTACATAGAAAAACGAACAAAAACTATAATGAAACAGCAAATTATGTTATAGAAAACAAATAAATTGGTATGCTGCAAAACATAATTAAAATGGAAGAAAAGCGTTTATTGTGCTCATATAGAAATTATTTTAGTTGCTCATTCTAAATTAAACTGACTTACACATCGAACGGTCGTGGTAATGAAACAGTGAACCGGTGAACTCACAGGTTTTGTTAAGCCTACAATGAAATGTCAAGCCAAACAACTCAACACATTCGACAGAGGTTCATTATGGTTGTTTGGTTTCGTGTGTATTTTACAAACCAGATTGTTAGTTGAGTGAGGCGTGTTGCTGTTAGACTTCAAAATACGAGTAAAACTGAATGTTTGGAAAACGTTGAAAAGTTATTGTTGGAAAAATACAAAAATAAAAATTGCGTGTAGTTCTAAAAACTAATTATGATACTAGCAAATTAGTTAGATCTACAAAATATTCTGTAGATACGTTTAAAAAAATCATGAACATATATAAGGAATGTACTGGAACATAAATTTAAATACGAAGCTTGTTGTTAAGATTATTTTATGTTATCTCTAACCTGTGTAGAACTGTTAGATGTTCCGTGTAATGAGGACCTAATGTTATGACTGAGACTACTTTGGACTTGGGGTGTGATATCTAGTGACTTTAACGATACTTCTTTATTCGTCGATATAGGCTCTACATTTTTCTCAAATAATGAAACATTTTTAATTTTGTGTCATAACTGTATTTAATGTACATGGAAAGTGCTAAATTTAGTAGAAAAATATCATATTACTTTTAATATTTCAGTCCTAAAATCAATTACGTAATCAAGAACACATACAGTATACGGTACGGTATAATAAAATATGGGTCATCTAACAAAATTGACAATAACATTGTCCAAGTCTCCCTATCAACTCTGTCATGGAAGGAACGATGATATATTTGCAGAGGTGTTCCACCCCAGGGACTGTCAACCCTCGTCACACTTCCTATTGTACCCCGGTTTTTTTAACATACATCACCAGAGTCAAACCTTTAGCTTTACTCTCGTAAACATAAAATAATTTACAAAGGAAAATTGTTTTGCGTTAAAAATTAAATTGGTTTTTTCTGTGTAAAAGTGTAGTCACAGAACCTAAAATATCTTTTTTCTTTCACCCTAGCTTAGAAAAGAAAGTATTGAAATCATCCAAAAACAATTTTTTACAAGTTGGCTAAAATCCCAATTTAAAACCCCCCCCCCCCCCCCCCCGAAAACCCAAAATGTAATTTTTGAAAACATTTTTTTTTTTTGTCTGCCGTATTTTTTACTGTATCTGTGTGTGTGTGGTGTGTGGGCGTTGGGGCGTGGTGCGGGGTGCGTGTTGTGTGGTTTTGGTGGTGTGGTTGTGTGTGGTGTGTGGTGTGTGTGTGGTGTGTGGTGGTGTTTTTTTTGGGGGTGTGTGGTGTGTGTTGTGGTGTGTGTGTTGTGTGTGTGTGTGTTGGTGTTTGGGTGTGTGTGTGTGTGTCCATGTATTTCCTGAAAAACCAAAGGGATGGATAATTTTTTTAAAAATTTGTATTAAGTTTTATTTAACAAATATTTCCCAGACCATTTTTTCCCTTTGAAATTTTTAGTTATTTATCTAATTTGTATGAAAAAAAATGGAACTATCTGAAAACAGCTATAAGGGATTTTATTCAGGAAAACGTGAATTACAATTTAAAATATTGTATCAAAACTGCATGACTCTAATTTTTTTAATAATTTTTTATTTAAGCATTTTTTTTTAATCAAACACATTTAAAAATTTTCATATTGTAAAAATTCTAATTGTAAGCTTTTTTCCCAAAACAATTTGGATTAAATTTACTGTTTTTTTGTAAATTAAGTTAAAACTACCTAGTTAACCCTCGCAAAGTTGGGGCTGGAGGTCAAAGGGCCCGGGGAAGCCACAATCAAGTTGTTGAAGGTTGTTTATAAAGAATAAGAATAAAAGAAAAAGAATAAGAATATATTTATTTCTCGAAATTATACATAAAAAACATTAATTACATTCAAACTAAAAAGGTTTCTTCTTAATTCTCTGTTAAAAAAAATTAAAACTTAACTACTAGAACAAAACCCTTTCAAAATTACAAATTTTAAAAAAAATACTGGACCTCCAAAAGGCAATGGCCTGTTTTTAAGGTTCTTTCTTTTCAAAATAAATTTAATATGCGCATGGCAAATAAATTAATTTAAAATAAAAAATCCCAATTTTTTCAAAATATAAACATAATATAAAAACATAAATAGCTTAAACTTAACTCAAATTTAAGTTATCCTAACCCTAACAGATAGCTATAAATACAAAAATAGGAAACAAAAAAAAAACGAAACAATTTATGACTAACCAAATATCGGGCTTGGTTAAAACCGGGCGTTTTCCTAAATCCCAAGTATTCGCCACAAACAAAGCATGATTACTCCCCACCCCCTTTCCGCCATCTTCCTGCCCTCCCCCATAATTAGTAGACACACCCAACGTGTCCTATTGGTTGTTTGCCCAAAATTTTTTCAGTTAAAAAAATTGTTAATTTTTCCCACTCTGCCAAAAGTATATTTTTATGTTATTAAAATAAATATAATACAGTGAATAATTTTTAAAAGGGGATTAAAATTTAAAAGATTAAAAATGAAAAATTAAAAAATGTTTGAAAGGTTTTTTGCTTTAAACTTGAATATTTACAAGGTAACTATACTTTCTTGCTTAATAACCAATTTTTTTATTTTGTTGGAAAATAATTTTATATTTTTCAAATTTTGCAGAACAATTGGTTTTGATTTTTAAACATTTTTGGTCCCAAAATAATAACTTTTTGTAAGAAATTAAAGATTTGGGGTTTGGGAACCAAAAATACATCCTTTTTCTTAGCTTAACTTTATTATTTCGACAATTTCAGGCAAATTTTCTTCTTACATAGTACATTTTTTAAAACTTTATAAACAAACAATTTTTTAATGGTAAAATCTTTGTTTAAAAAATAAATGATATGATGCCCCTTTGGACCTTTCTTACAAATTATTCAAAAAACTTTTTTTTTGTATAAATTGTCCCAAATATTTGTTCATAAGTCCCACCCCAACAAAAGACCCCCAAAATTATTCTACTATTCAAGGGAAAAAATTTTTACCCCAAATGTTTGTTCACTACAGATATTTTTTTAAGAAATAAAAATATTTAACTTTTTATTAAGTTTTTTTTTAAATTTGAACATGCATTTTCCAATTAAGCCTTTTTCAAAAAAAAATTCCCCAAATATTTAATATTGTCTGCCTCCCCAATAACGCACACTCCGGTACAGCATGTCTTACTACATAAGCATTTTGTCAATTGTAATTTTAATTTCATTTGTAAAGAAGACTCTTTGTCTTAAACTGAAATTGATAAATTTTGTTTTTTTTTGGACTTAACAACAATGGTTGTCAAGAACCCCACTGTAGGCTTTTAAAGCAAATTCATAGCTTTCCCAATGTCATTCCAATTATCTTTCCAAACATAAAGCAGTGTCATCCGCAAAAATGTTAAATTCACCCTAAAATTTTGCATTACACAGATCATTTATGTAATTAAAAATATAAACACCCAAAAGACCCCCGTGGGTCGCCCCAATTTTACTATACCCAAACAACTAAAGAAAATTTTTAATTTGACACCTGTTTCATTTTTCTAATAACTTTTTAAAACCAATCAAAAAACCACCCTTTATACCACATTTTTATAGTTTTTTTAAAAGAACCATGATCAAAAAATCAAAAAGCTTTTTTTAAATCCAAGAAACTTGCACTTACTTTTTTTGTTATATTTTATCCCATTATAAACATTACTTTTTAAAAAAGTGAAGGGCAAGTTCTGTTTTAACCCCTCTCTAAAACCCAAAAGTGAGAACAAAAAAACCTATTTTTTCAAGATACTTGACTATTTTTTTTTTTATCAATTTTTCCATAGATCTTTTGGGGAAGGAAGAAAGCAAGAAATTGGCCGGGGAAATTGTTGCAATCCTCCTTGAACCATTTTTGGTAGTTGAATTATACTGCAAATTTTAAGTTTTTTCTGGAAAAATACCCTTTTTCAAAGCTTCTTATTTTCTAAGAATAACAATATTTTAAATAATTTTTGGGTAGCTTTTTTTAAATTTGTGATGGCTAAATTGTCAATCCCTGTGTGATATTTTATTTTTTTAAGTGAAATTTTAACTTTTTTCAAATCTTCTTACAACATGTCTACAAAAATGGCTGATATTTTTACTTATAAAAGATTTTTTAAAATTTAATGAAAAAAAATTATCTGGGGTACTCTTTTATATTTAATCTTCAATACAGTAAAGAAAAAAAATCATTAAAATTATTAGCTACAGCAATTGGGGTCATTAATCAAATCTCCATTTAAAAATTTAAATTAATTTTAGAATTTATTCTTTGCCCTTTTGACCCGTTACTTTATTTTCTACCTCCAGTGCTCTGAATCACCATTACAATTTTCAAAAAAACCCTTTTATAATAAATTTCTTTTAGTTCTCTTATTTGGTTTGTGTTTATTTCTAATATTTTTTAAAGTAAAGCTTTTTAAATTTTCATTAAAAGGAGTATTTTTAACTTTGATAAATTTTATTCTTAATTTTTTTTTTTCAGCAAATAAAATTATTCATCCAAGGCTTTTATTTTTTTTTGTTTATTTTATTTTTCCAAAAAATTTTTCTTTACTTTGATTTATTATATTTTGAAAAAGTGCAAAAAAAAATCAAAAGCAAATTTAAGGATCCTTGACTAAACACCAACCCAAGCGTTTTTTTCAAAAAAGAGCCCAGTTTGATGTAGTCTATGCGATAAGCAAAGGGTTTTAAAAGATCCCGGGTTTGAAGTCTTCTTTTCTCAAGGGCACGCATACACACTGTGACAACTGTCAAAAACATGTCGGTACGTTTGCCTCAACTCAAAACCTCCACATCATCTTATCTCTGTTTACAAATTTTTGCAAAAACAGATCTACAAATAACTGGGGTTTTCTGTAATCTTGTTGGGTCTTTAGAAAGAAAATTCAAACCATTTCCTTGATAACAATGTATTGTATTCGCTGTAATTATATTTGGAAACCAAAATATTAAATTCATATCCCCTATTAAAAACAAGTTCTTTTTAAAATTAAAAATGTTTCTATCTTCAAAACAATTTTCTAATTCAGTTTTAAAAACCCCTACTTTTTTCTTTATACTAATGCAATCTATAAATAGCAATAAAAGTAAAAAATGCTTATTTATTTTTATTTCAATTTTAGTCGTCAGTGATTTAAAAATTCAAGGGCAACAATCAATTACTTCCATTGCTGATTTTTTACATAGATCTTTTTCCCCCCGTCTAAAATTCTCATTTTCCCCTTTAAAAACTTACATAGTTAGAAATTTCATAGCTAAATGTTTCATGTTTCGATATCCATATTTCAGGAAAGAATTATTATATCCGGGAACAAAATTTTTAGTAGTTAAATTTATAAGAAAAGGTCAAAAAATTGCTTCTTAGGCTACGAATATTTTGGGTTTTCAAATTTTTAAAATTAAAATTTTTACTATTGTTTAATGTTTGGTAAAGTCAGACTATTATTAATAATTTTATTTTCTAAAGAAAAATGGTTTTGAAAAAAAATGTTTTACTGAAAAAACAACAATTACATTAATATAAACTCAAAATTATAGTAACTATGAACTAAAATAAAAACAAATCTATATAAAATTATTATTAAACAAGAGAATAGAAATAAACGTTGTACTATATACATATTGAAACTTTACAGCTTACTTAAATCGTCCTGAGTTGTAACAATGGTGTAAGCCGCATTTCTTCACGCCTCATGAATATTTTTCCGTTGCGGACCCACAGGAACTTGTAGTTCTTCCTCCCTCTGGACCACCCTCGTCATAGCTAACAGCTTTCTCCTCGCCGGTGACAGCGACTCATTGACGTAGACGGGTCGGTCGTCTGTTCTCCCCATGTGTCTGGTCGAACAGTGTGCGCTTCACACGACGTCTTCTTGAGAAATTCTTCTTTGTCCAGTACGTCTAACGAACTTTACAATAATACCAGGTGGATTGATTCCGGTTTTGTTTCTTCCCCAATCGGTGGCACGCATCTATCATAGAGTCAGATATATTCATATCCAGCGCTTTACCCACACACTTCACTATAATCTACAACATTTCATTAGCTTCCTGAGGAATGCCGTGTATCTCGACAGCATTAGACCTACTGTATGCTCACTATCTTCCAGCCGTTCTTCAAGAACTTTGATCTTTTGTTTAAGCTGTTTATTTTCCGTGGTCAGTTGCTCAATCAGATTGAAATATTTCTCCATTTTTCACCTTGCATTTTTAAGACAGATGTATTTTCTTCGAGTCTATCATTCAGAGCTTCGTATGCGACATTATAGCCTTTCTCGTATGTCTTTTGACTATCTCTTATTTCTTGGATAACTTTCATTAGATCTTCTAGGCTAATTTTAACCTTCGTCAGCATCAGATTCCAAACGCATACTTTTCCTTCTTGCTGAAGCGCAGATAGAACACCTCCAAACAAGACCATCTGATGTGATGCAATCAATGTCCGCTTTGCTCATCCGTAGACATGATGCAGAAATTCTTTACTGCAATCGTTGCACACCACTTTTAGTTGTTTCACATTAATAACTTTAGCACACTCACCGCAGTTAGGCATATTGAAAATAAATAAATAAGTAACAAATGAAAATTATAGACAATATAGCAGCTGTATAGGTTAGGCGGAACAGGTTAATATTGGGAGCACGCACAGATAAAAACGAATCCGAACTGCTCGAGCGCTGAGACATCACTGTGTCTGGCTATGTGATTAATTGAACATCTGTTTTTGAAAATTATTTTATTTAACATTCATTTAAATAAAATAAGTGCTCCGTCTTTGTACAATCCTTAGAAATATAGTTAGTGAACATTTACTTTTATTTAGATGTGTTTTACATCCTCTAATTTTAATTCAATTCAACAACATATTTATATTCAACTTTACTATGTGACTGAAGCAAATTTTCATTATTACGATCGGCGTATTAAAATGAATAATAATACATTTTAAGGCAAGATATGTAACGTTGGTTGGGTTTGATATCTGGTTTCGTTTTCGTAAATAAATAAAATTAATTGTTAACTATAAAATAAATGTAAACATTAGTATAGTACAATTTTTATAACCGTAGACTCGGCAGTAAACTACTAACCTAAACCAATGAATGCAGTCCGATGAGTCATTCCTGCATTGAGTGACCTAAATTTGATCGAATGTTTGTAAGACGCCATTTAAAATGGTATGGGGGCTTTCTCACAGCTCGCCTACCACCACTTCCGGAGCCCGAGCCTACCATTATAAAAATTTAACTTTACGTGTTTTTATATTACTGTTCTGTACATTGAATAGTTTACGTCCTGATTTGCGTTGTTTATATAGTTAAATTTAATTTGTAATATCAGTAATCTGACATAAAAAATATACAGGGAAATAGTTTGTTGCCAGTTACCTGGTAACTTTTATTTATTTTGTTGGTTTATAAGTTTCATTTCATTTTCATTATTTATTTATTTATTTGTACAACAAATATTCTACATGTAGTCATTTTTATTTATTCCTCTAGCCTATGGCAAATTGAGGAAAAATCTTATTTATAAATACATTTGCTATAGTATTTAAATCATAAAAATACATTTTTATCCATTTATTTCTTTCATTGTTAATTTTCAATTAGTACTTATCATTATTAATTTTTTTCATTTCTTCTTTATTAACAAACTATGCTAAGTCTTTTAACATCTATACTATCAAAAGATATTAATTAGATAACAATTAAATCATACATTAAATAAAAAAAAATTATATTAATTCAAAACCAATATCTTATTAGATCTAAATACATATAAATATGAAAAGTAATGTAAGATAATATAGCTTAACACATTGAAATAAAACATAACATAACACAGTATAAATCCTTTACCACTCCAAAAATTTAGGAATAAAACAGAGAAAAATATATAAAACAAAAACATAACAACAAAAACAATAAGTCCAATAAACAATAAATTAATCTTCGGTGGAATATTATTTACAAACAGTTGCAAAAGAAATTTGGGCAAACAAAGTTCAGTTCTAATAGGAAATGTTTGGACGTCCCAAAGGGTCTACTTTGGACGGAACTGACTGTACCCCCAAAGAGGGGTGAAATCAAAAAAAAACATAACTTGAACGAGTTGCATTCCTGCACTGTTTTCAATCAACAGATTTTTTAGGTTATGTTTGACAAATAAATGAAAGATGTCTGTTCGTTAAAAAATTTTGTATTTCCATTTTTTTGAAAAAATGTGGTCAGTATGTGGATAATCATTCTTTGTGTTTGGTTTTATTGTAATTAACCCATGGTTTGGATGTAAACCAAAAAGTCTTTTTTGGTGTTGGTTGGTAAGAAAGTATATTGAGGGGGACTAATTTTTTGTTATTTTATAAACTAATGAAATAGTTTTTAAGGTGTTTTTTCAACGGGCTGTAATTTGTAAATTTTTGTAAATTTAGGGGAATGATTAATTAGGATGGGATTCAAAATTCAAACAGCCACCATAATTTTTGTAAGCCTTTGCACTTGAATTTTCATGCCCAAATTTAAATTTTGCACATCACGCAAATTCATAATCCCATTGAAATAATGTTTACTTAGTCTATGTATCTAGCCAAACAATCAAATTTCATTATTCCTAAACCCCAATGGAATACTACAAAATATATTTCATAACCTTTTTATGACATTTTTTAAATTGTTTTTTGACAATTCGGGGGCTAAATAGTACACAGTTTTTCCATACTGAAACATACTTTCACAAGAAAAAATAAAAGTCTCTTTGGCTTACGAAAAAAGTTATCCAATCCCCCTACACTTAAACAAACTGTTCTTAGGAAATTTTGTTAGATAGCATAGTGAATAAAATTTCATATCGAGTCTAAAAAAAATTTCCCAAGATTTTTTATAGTGTTACAAAATGTAAGAGATTTTCATGAACAAACAGTATTTTGGGGTAAAACACCTTGAATTTTTGGGATAACAGTTCAGCAATTTTCTATTGGGAAACTAATATTTTTTCTAGGGAATTCTAAAAAAATTAACCCTTATTTTTTTAGAGTTTAACATAATTGAATTGTTAAAAAAAAATTTTATTACCAAATTAAATCTTTTGTATAGGACATACCCTATTAATATTATTATGAACTAGATACATTATGTTACATCTGCATTTGTAATTTTTACCAGTATTTTTAAATATGGAAATCACTCACATAATTTAAAAAGGACCGTGATATAATACTCCCCGTATTAAGCCAAATTCCGATTGTAACTATCAAACAATATGTCCTACAGAGGGGCATATTTGTCTATTTTTGAAATAACATAAAAAATAACATATTTACCCTTTATTCCTATATTAGATACTTTACTGAGCAACATTTTGTAACTACTTTATCAAATCTTTTGTTATCCTTGCGACAGCTATTACAAATTTTTTTTTATGTAAAGCCTTATTTAAATCATTATCAATACCAAAAGGTCTATTTTAAATTTGCCTTTTACAAAGCCCAAAATTTACTTTCACTAATTTTATTTTCACATAAAAAATCTAGTTATTGGTATTAACATAAAGCCCAAATCTTTATTAAATAGATATTTTACCCAATAGGGCCCATATCATTTAAATCATTCTTAGTATTCCATTTTTAAAAAAAGGCCTAACAATTTATTTTTTTAATTTCCCAAAAGGAATAATACCATTTTAAATATTCTTTTATTAATGGATAAACATGTTTTAAATATAATATAATTTTGTATTTCTTGTGGCCTTATTTTATTGGGCCAGCAATCTTACATTTTTTTTTTTATATTTTAAAATTTGTAGTTTTCTCATTTTTAGGCCAAATAACATACTCATCTTACTCCCTATATTATATTACCCTCTTTTAAAACTGTTATCTAATTAAACGACTCTCCATAAAATTTTTTAATAAGTTCTTTGTCTATTTGAGAAATTTTTATTAAATTCGTTTTTACAAAAAAGTTAAGTCATCATCATTTTCAACATTAAATTAGATTTGATATTTTCTAATTGAAACCTAGGTTTTTTTTTTGATAACTGATTTTTTTATATTCCCGGGTTTTTTATACTCTTGAAGTTTCAGATAAAATTTTTTAAAAAAGTATTCATTTTTTTGCTTTTCTAATTTTACCTAATAAGTTGTTTCTAGTATATCTAAACAATTCTCTTAAATGCAAATTATATCTATCTCTCTTAACCTGATTCCACAAGAAGTTCTTATATTCTATCAATGCTTTGATATCATTAGTTATCTAAGGATTAATATTTATTTCCTTATTGCATTTTACATTTATCTTAGAAGTATCATAAATTCTATGAAATGTATTAACTATTTGACAATAAATTTCCTCTGGGTCCATTATGTCCAATATTGGCCACCAATTCTCCTGTTGAATAGCAAGACCTACTTTTTTACAATCTAAAACTATCTTTAAAAATGTTTTCCTTAATAGTTTCTGTTCTTGCCAAAGTTTATAATCAATCCTGTCCAGTAATGATCTGCTATCTTATTTTCTATCACATAGGCTTCATATTTACTACCAGGCAATCTTACATTAATGTGGTCTAAACACTTTGATACTAATACATTATTATAAAATTTCTACTCTAGTTGGGGTACTAATCATGTTTTGCATTTCATAAGTATAAAGAATATCCAAGTATTTTTCCCTTGAACCATAAAACATTAGTCAAGTAACATAAGTTAAAATCCCCTAACATGATTACATTTTTCTCATTCATTATTATGTCAGATGACAATAAATTTTCTAAGTCTGCATTAAAACTATTAACATTCATATTGGAGTTAATTTTCATCAGAACTAATTCCATAGTTGATGTTAAATCCAATAATTATTGAAATTAATACTTAATATGTAAAGTTTAGTACAGATTGCATGTAATACATTAAAACAGTTGGGAAATCAACTAAGCTTACCACCTAACGCTTTATTCCGACGACCAATAACAACATTATCTCAATTCTGGCACGTAAACTAACCATAGTAATTTTAAGGCTATATATTCTTATACTGTTTTGGTACAATTTCCTAACACTATAACATTATAAGTTTAAGATTTCATTATTATTGGAATGTGTGGTATTCTTCACATTCTGGAGAAAACGGAAATATAAAAATTTAAAAAGATGGAAGTCTCGGCCGTATTAAATATAAAATAAAATAATATAAAGAAAAATATTTATATTCATGATTGGAAAAAGTTTTTGAACCACCTTTTTCCAGATTACATGTCATTTTGGTCAACGCCTCCCCCTTTTTTTAGTGAATTTGCCCAACCAGTTCCTACTCTACCATATGTTAAGTTAAAATTTAGATGGTCATTTCGCAATATCAGTATTAGTTTCAGGTATACCACTGAGGGCACGATATTACAACATGAGCGAAACGTCTGGTGATGAATGAATAATGATAATGAATACAGCACCTTAACGCAGTTGTTACCAGGAAATCTAGATTCTCTATCTAACACAGTCCACTTAGGTCTCTATTATTTTATCAGGTAAAGTTAGGGCTAAGAAGCCCTCTCTAACACTTAACCTGGACACCAACGGCTTAAGGGTGACTTCTGAACCACCACCAGTGACCGGGTAGGCGATCTGCGTGCCAGGAAGAGATCGCTCAGACGGGCACCCATCCAAGGGACAGCCACGCTCCATGTTGCTTGACTTCGTTATCTTGCGATAAACGTTGGAACCCTCCGGTCAAGGCCTCTGGATATGATAACGCTTTGTTTGATGATATTAATCTAATCATAAATTATGTAAAATGGCTTTAATATTAGTTCATTTAGTCGACGTTGAAACATTTAAGGGCAATTTTTAACCAATTTAGGTTTAAATGGCTTTGAATTTTCTATATAATGCAAATACATTAAGTATAAGTATTCAGTAATTTTAGTTTTATTTATAGTTGTTTTTCCATAAATTGAATTGAACAGCTTTAAGATTGAATCAAATGTCACGGAGAGTATCTCCGTTTATCAATGATTTATATACCAAGTTTGAACCAAGTTGTGAAAGGGTTCCCATAAAAGAAAGCTTCCTGTCCCTTGATAAAAGTTATTTTATAAAACTATATTAACAACAAATGTTGCGTCAAATGACAGTTTAGAGGGATGATTTATTACGGCCTACGATAGAAGTTTCAACTGCCTTCGGATACTTCTCAAAAGGGAATAAATAATACAAGGATCACACATACTCTCATAAATAGGTTCTTAGCATATTACATGTTGATAGAGAAAAAATTCAAGTAATGGTTTCAACACAACAATAATTTATTTCTATATAGAATAAAAAAAGTACCATGATCAAGTACATTTTATTCTTTTATTGCAATATATTGGTGTTGTGTGCCTTTTACTCTGGGTACATGTTAGTCAAAAGATTAGTTTAAGAAATTTTTAAAAAAATGTAGTAAATAAAGCTATTAAGAATAGTGGTCACTTCCATTAAATTTATTTTAATTCAGTACCGTCCAATAATTCCTAATTAATTAAAAATTTGTGCTCAGTTGACTAACACAGTACATTCCCTTATATTTCAAATTACTTATTAGAAAAAGTTTAAGTACTAATTATTTTTTTGAGCTTAATGCATATTTTTAAAATTTGAATTAAAATGTTTATAGTATTTTGCATATTTTTTTTATCAGTAAATTTAAAACGAATAAATTAACGGATTTCATATAAATTCTTAGTACCCAAAAAATTTCATAATTCTGATAATTTTTTATATTTTAAAACTAAATTGTTCTAGTGGCCACTGTTTATTAAAGTAAACTTGATAACATTTAAAATTGATCATTTTATACTAGTTTAACAATATTGGAATGCAATAAAACAGCAAAGTCTGGTAGAACAGCAGAGATTTTTTGCGTTACAGCAATATCAGGGTTGCCAGATATACAAACAGCTCCCTCACACGGGAAGATAGTCAGATGGTTACGTTTAAGAAAAAATTGTCGTCTAAAATATATAAGTTATTAAATACTCGTATATCAGTGACCTATTGTAATTCTTAATATTCATACTAAATTATTCCAAATAAATTTAAATGGGTAGAAGTAGTGAAACTTTTTGTGTTTCGCACCAGATTTTTTGGGTTACGGCGTCAACAGTGGTAGGAGGTGATAGCCTGAAGGCTAGTTCGGATTTCTTTGGCTAGGTTTTATTTATTTATTTCTTTATTTATTCATAAGACGCCGATCGTCAAGTATGGCCCAAATATGGTTTTCGAATGATTTTTTTAAAGGGGAAATGTTGAGATGAGCGAATGTCATTTTTTTTGTTAAAAAACAAAGGGCCGACTATTCTTTAAAAGGGGGAAAAATTAAATTTTAATACCCAAATGAAAAAATGAAACCCCCGGTGGTTATTAGTTTAATCCTTCTCAAACTGTAAAAAAAACTTGATTGGGATCAAAACTGAGAACTTTAGCACATAAAGCTGGGTTTTAAACCCAACTACCCCTACCGACCAGTTTGGTTTTTTGGAAACCCCCCCCAAGTAAACGTGATCAGAATAAAGTGTATGTTTTGCCAACATTTTCCAAAATAACTTTTTATATAGACTAAAAAATAAATTATATTTAATGTTTTGTATTTTCAATTTTTACAAATTAATTGTCGAAAGCAGGAATCGAATCTTATTGTAAGGTCTCAGTGTTCATAATTGTATTTTAAAAACGTAAGAAATAATAAAAAAACCCAATACTACCCAAATTTTAATATATATAAAGTTTAAACAGTTTTACTGTAAATGAATAAATGTAAATGGGCGAGTTCAGACGTCCCCAGTGTGGGTTTGGGCCCGGGGGGCCCCAGGGGCTTTAAAGAGTGCAGAAAACGCAGAGACAGTGTTGGGAACGCTTTGAAATCCCTTAGAACTTTTAAAAAGACCTGGGAATTAGGCATTCCCGGGAAATTCGAGGGATGCCGTTTATTTTCCACTAAAACCTTTCTAGCCCTTAAAGATTCCCATGGTGTGGGCTTTCCTAGTTTACAGTTTGTTTTTTTAAAAAAATTTTTATTAATTTTTCAACATTTTAAAAAAGGAAAAATAAAAAATTAGTAGAAGTTTGAAAGCTTTTTTGGCATCAAGAAATATTAATTTTTTTTAATTTCCCCTTTTTTTATAATACAAATTTTTTATTTAAAACAAAATTTTAAAAAAGTCAATAGGGAAAAAACAAAAATAAAGTCCCAAGTTTTTTTGGTTATACGACAGTTACCCCCAAAAAATTTTATTTTTTTTCCCCCAAAATTTCCATTTTATATTCCCAATTATATTTTGAAAATTTTATCAATTTTTAAAACAATTAATAAAAAGAAAAAAATAAAAAGTAGTAAAAAAAAACTGGTTTTGTCTTAGGGAAACCAATTTAACTTTCAAAAATTTGTAAATTTGTTTTTATTTTGGCGAGGGGTGGGAACAAACCCCCTTGGGAACATAAAATTCCCCCTCAAAATTCTATCCCCCAAAATACTTGCCATGGCTTCTCCTTTTTTATTGTGCGGGTTAAATTTCCTTTTGGGAGTTTCCATTTTCAAAAGGGGAAGGTTTGGTGTGTTGTGCGCTATCTAATTGATGATTTAAATTTGTTTAAAACAATATTATCCAAACAAAACCCAAACAAAAAATTATTTTTGATTTAAGTAAAAAAATTCTATAAAATTTTTTTAACACTTACTTTATCCTCACCCCTTCAGAGTTGTACTGTTAAATTTTGGAATGGTCAGTTTGGAGCCTAATGCTAATTTATTCACGTTTGTAAATATTTTTAAATTGTTTCTTTATTTTAAATATTAAAGTACTATATCCCCATAGCAAATTTTAGTTTTAAAAATAGTGTTTACTTTTCAAAACCCACACTTTTGTTGAACATTATTTAACTAAGTTGTTAAAAAGTGTGTACAGTTAATCTACTAATTAATTTCTTTAAACATCTTGTTTTTTTAAAAGAGTGTCTTTTTATGGTTTACTTTAATTTGTCACGTAAAATGACTCCCAATTTGCACCGTTAAGGGGAAAATTTATTTAATGTATATACAGAAAGTTTTTAAAAAATATTCCACGGGAGTTTTAATGATGTTTTTCCCGCGGGAAATTTGAAAAAGGGAAAATTCCCTTTCATGATAAAATTAAGTCAAAAAATTGGTTTTAATAAAGATGCCCTTAAATGGTAAAATTACCGTTCGTTTTTCCCCTTTTGAAAAATGTAAACAAATTTAAAAATTATTACTCAATGTTATTTTCATGCCAATGATTTAGAGTTTTTTTGTTTCTCCCCAAACAGTTTGTTGAGTGGGTTTTTTGGAACCCCTCAATAAGGACCAAAAAAGGTAGGGCCCAAAAGGGCCCCTTAGAGATGGAATTTTGGGTTTGGGAAACTGAAAAATTTTTTGGAACGAATTTGTTTTAAAGGTATTTTAAAAAATTCAAACCCTATTCCCGGGCCCCTTTTCATTCCCCCCCCTTTTAAGCTATTAGCCAATTATAAAAAAAAAATTTTATTAATATAAAGTGATACGGATACAAGTGTTCCCTTTGGGTCTACCCTTATTTGTTTTTAAAAACGGCCCATGTTTGGGTTTAAAAAAAATACTCCCAGAGTTCAGAAAAACCCAACCCAATATGAACGGGAAAAATCTATTTTGGGGAATTAAATTTAAAACATTTAAAAATTTTACGTTATATCCCCTTTGAAGAATTAAAACCCCAACGTTTTGTCCAAAATACATTTTTGGGTTTAAACAAAGTTGAGGAAAGTTAAAAATTTACAAAGTTTTTTTAGGGGACTTTTTACTGAAAACCCCCCGAAAAAAAATTTTAAACCCGTGATACTAAATGATGATACAACACGCACCCCGCTTGTTTTGAAGACCTCTCCAAAGTTTTATTTTATCCCCCAAAAAATTAAGCATAAAAAAAAAAGTACATTTTTTTAACTATTGAAATTGAATTTTTTACATTGAAAAAATAAACATCAAAACATTTTTCCAAATAAGGGCCCCCCCGGGGGATAAAAATTGAAAAATCAAAATAAATATTTTACACATAAAGGTTGCTCACCCAAACCCAAATGAGTAGAAAAATTTTCAGGAAAAAGGGAAATCTAAGAGGTGTTTTTTTTGGGCCCTTTGTTTTATACAAAAGGGGGAATGGATAGGTTGGGAAAAAAAAAAATACAGGGGTTAAATTTATTACGTAAAATTTGAACATACACTCGATTTTAAAGGGAAATGTTAAAACCTTTGTTTGATCTATCAAAAATTGATAAATTTAAAATTTCAAAATAAAATACTCGTTATTTTTCTAAAAATTTTTAATTTCTCATGCAAATTATGGGGTTTTACCCACACCAAAAAAATAAAGGAAAAAGGGGTTTTTTTTTCCCCAAACTTTAATTTTTTTACCCTACCCGAACAAAAAAGTCAAAACAAGGAAACTACTGGCTTTTTTAAAAAAATTTGTTTTCCCTTGTTCTCTGAAATTTTGACAAAAACCCATAAAACGTGCTTCTTTTTTTTAAGTTGCAATTCCCTGTCTACATCGATTTTCTTTAAAATTGCTTTTTAAACGGGGGCACGACCTTTTATGCACTCCTCGTGGTGTTAAAAATCCCCCAAAGGGCCCCTCCCTGAAGGGGGAAAAATGGAGAAATTTTCCCAAACTTTACTCTATGTCATAAAGAAACATTCCCCCCCATTTATTGTGTTTTCCCAAAGCCCCTTTTTGTGATATAGTTTGTGGGTTTTATTGAAGGGACCCCTTTTAAGGAAAATCCCAACTCAAAGGGGGTTAAACCACTTCCAAATCAGTATTTTTTTTTTAATTTTTAAAAGGGACTTTGAGGTGAAAAAATATCGACCCCCAAATTTTAAAATATAGTTTCTAATGTTGTTGAAACATTCCTCACTTAGTGCAGGGGGTTAAAAAAACTACAAAAAAAATTTAAGACAAAACGTTTCCCAATGAAAATTCCCAGTTTAAAGATAACAGAAACGGGGGAAAATGTACAGATTTTTCGTTTATGCAAAAATCAAAACTGGGGATGACAAGGTTAAAAAACCTTTAACTATGTAAGGGAAAAAATATTTTTGGAGCTGTTCAAAACGATTGTAATCTAAACTACAAACCTTCCCTTTAAACAAAATTCCCGTTTTTTTAAATAATTTTTGGGGAAGGTTACGATTGTCCACCATTTGACCCAAAGGTTTTGGAAAGTTAAAAAAAATAAAAGTTGTCTTGAATAGCAACTACAGGAAGCTACATATCCATTACTCTTAAATTTCTCTCCGATTTCTTAAATCTTCCCAACCCCCAAATTTCCCCTTATTGCCCACACTAGTCAGAAAACCTTTTGCTTCGAAGGTTTCTTTAAAAATTTTCCAGTCCTTCTTTCAGTGTATTGACCCCAAAACCATAATTGCTTATACGTAAAGATGTATTCCCTACATTTTTTTTGACCGTTTGACCCAAGCTCTCAGGAAAACCCGTTCCGGAAAGAAATGCATTTTTTAAAAATTTGACCCCATCAGGCCCATTTTAATTAAAAATCCCCGCCCATGAACAACTAGTTTTGCCCCAACCCTTTAAAAACATGTAACAATTTTTGGACTACCTGGAACTGACACCCTACTATTTAGTGATGTTTTGGGGAAATTTTTCCCGAAACACCACCCTACAATTTAAAAATGACCCTAGTAATGTGTTTTTTTTTTCCCCCGGGCCTCGTTTGGAAAATTTCAATTTTAAAAAGGGACAAGAAAAAAACCTTGAACAAACAAAACGGGGACTCGACCAACATTTATACCCAAAATTGAAAAAAACCGGTTTTTTGAAGTGGTGTAGCCATGAACCACATAGTTTTCCCTTTAAAAGGGGGAACAAAATTTTTTTTCCGGGATATGTTTTAAACTAAACCAACCCAGCTATCTCATTTCCCTAAAAATTGTAAAAAAATTCATGTGGAAATTCGATGAGCCCGAAATCTCCAACAGTAGTTTTTAAAATGTTTTGAAAAAGGGGAAGATTTTGAGAAACAAAATATTAAGAAAAAGCTGATGATTTGCCCATGGGTTATTCCCTTGAAATTGATTTTCTTTAATCCCCCAAAAATACAGGGACCTTCATTCAGATATCCACCCCTCTCCAGAACGAAAATTTAGTAACACAAGAAATGCTTTCTCCATTTTTAAAAAATCCTACTAGGAAAAATTTAAATTATAACCCAAAACTAAAGAACCAAAACTGATGAAAAATTGGAAGTTTTGGGAAGATACTTTTTTACATTACAGTAACCTTAAGCTGTACCTAGAGCTAGGCCTTAAACTAAAAAAAATTTATAAAAGGTTCTTATTTAAAAAAGCCCCAATGATTTCTTTTCCTTTTTATAAAATTTTAAAATAGGGGCCCAAATTTGGGTTAAATTTTATTTTGAAAAAATTTTTTTGTTCAAATTGTAAATTAGGGGATTTTTGGGAAAAAAATTTTGGAAAATTTTTAGGTAAAGGGAAAAATTTTTATATTGGTGGCTGATGAAAAGAAACTAAAAATTTTGGACTGCAAAAGTCCAGACTATCAAATTTTTTTCCCTTACAAACAGGGATTTTTTCCCGAGTTGTTTATTGAAGAAAACAAAACCCGTTTAATTGGGGCGTAATTGTATTGGAAATAAGAAAAAATCATAATGTACAAATTTATTTAAAGGGGAACGGGGAAAGAAGTATCGATAAAACGCAAAAATGTGTAAGACGGGATAATTGAAACCAAAATTTATTACAAGGTTAAAAAAAATAATCTTGTTCATTGGAACTTTTGGATTTTCCTTCCCGCCCTATAATGCTTTCGGGTTTATTCAACAAAAAAAAAACTGGGGAAAATTTTAAAGAATAAAATGAAAGGAAAACCCCCCACTTAGGGGGGTTTTAGGACTGAGGCAAAGTGCTACTTGGTTTTAAAAAAACTAAAATGTGTGTTGATTCAGAGGAGAAAAAGGGGAGGAAAATTGAAGACGATCTCGTGGGAAAAAAAAAAGAAGAAAAAAAGCCCTAACGGTCAAAAAAAGGCGGGGGAAAAAGTGCGCGATAAAGAATCAGTTGAAGTACAAAAATTTATAAAAAATGTTTTTTTAAACCACTTTCCTTAAAAACAATTCCCCTTTTAAAACATTTTGGGGGTTTTGGAACGCCACCAGCTAAAAATACCTAAAAATTTTTTCTCAAAATTTTAAATTTCAAATGATTTAGCAAAATATAGAAACATTTTGTATGATGGGGAAACGCCCCACTTTGGCCCAAAATGGTCAAAAACAAAAAAAAAAACATAGGGGGGGAAGAAGATGACGAATTCCCAAATCATCAAAGAAAAAGGAAAAAATAGAAAAACCCAATTTTTCACCCAAAAAGAAATTTGGTTTTAAAAAGGGGTTTATACCCAAAAAAAACCCACAATAAGTTTGGGGAATTTGGTAAATGGGGAGAACCGCAGGGCATTAGGTAGCGATTGGAGTTTACCAGCAGGCAGGGGCTGTGGAAAAATCCTTTAAAATTTCCAAAATCAGTAGTTTTGGTTTTTATTTTCCCCAAAGGGTTTTGCACTTTTTAAAATTTTTGGTGTTGGTGGAGAAACCATCCCCCAAAGTCCCCCATGCCCCAAGCCAAAAGAAAAATTTTATCCTTTCGGCCTGTAGAATTTAAAGGGGGTTTCTTTCCCGACTTTTAAAATCTGAACCCGGGTGACTTGGGGAAATGATTCCAAAGCCCCAAATTTAAAAAAAGGGCAAACAATTTATTTTTTGAAAATTATTCTGTTTCATCAAGAAAAGTTTTACGCATTTCCTTTAAAGGGGGACATGTCTGGAAGGAGATTATAAGGCCTTTAACTGTTTTGTAAAATAACAAATTATTAATTTTAACAAAAACCCAGATATGGGAAAAAGAGTTTTACAACTCGGGAAATTACCCAAAACCCAAATGAAAAAACACAAACCCAAAACTTTTCCGTGTTTTTTGCGATAAAGGGGGGTTATAGTTGAAAGTTTTTAATCCCCAGCCTAAAATTTTAAAAAACCGTGGAGAAAATTTTCAAAAGAGTTTGGGAAACTACCAAGGGGGTGAAGATTTTTCCTGCCCGGGGTTGGGTTTTAGAGTACAAACAAAGGAAAATAAAACCCATTGGTGTTGAGGTGAAAAAAAAAACAAAAGACCCTTTGGTCAGAAAAAAACTTTAAATAAAACAGGAAAAAAAATATAAAAAGGAAAAAGTTCCCTTTCCCAAAAATATTAGAAAAAAGTAAGGAAAGGGCAGGTACAAAAAGTGTTTGAAAAAGGGGAAAACCTTTCCCCAAAAAGGGGAAAAAAATGAGATCTTTATGTACACTAAAAGTTCTGCCCTACTTTTCCCAAAACAACATATCGCCCCCCAGGGTTACAGAAAAAATTTTGGGCTTAAAGGGAAAAAGCTTTTTTGGAAAATTTAATTTTGGGAATGCAAAAACTGGGGGATATATACTTGGGGGAGAAGGTGTTGTTTACATTGGGTAACAAAGTTCTTATTTTGAGTCAAGAAAATAAAGATGAAGGGGTTTAAATTTTTCCCTATTGAGAAATTTGCCATAAAAATTTAAAAAGGGGATATGAAAGGAAAGAACAAAAACAAATGTTTTTTGCTTTTAAAAACCTTTTTTCGAGGGTTTAAATGTTTTAAAAAATTAAAATTCGGCAAGGAAAGTGAAATTGTTAAAACTTGCTGTTTAGTCCAAAGGGGATAAATTTTAAAAAATTTGTTTTTTATGTTTTTTTAAAAGTCATTGTAAAACCCCAAAAGTATTATTTGCAAAAAGTATACTTTCCCCCGACTCCCGAATTAGGAAAACTTTCTTTCACAGGAAAAACGCCCGAAATTTTTTACATCGAATGTGATAAAAGGAAAATTTCTTTTAATGGTTTTTGATAAATTGGGGGTTTTTGGTGAAAAGGGAAAGATTTTTATTAAAAAACTACTTTCCCAAAGGGGAACATTGTTTTCTTTTACTTTGTGGACAAATTTTTTATAGCGGGTTTACCAAAATATTTGGTCAGGGGACAATGCAAACTTTATTATTGTTTTTTAGCAAAAATGGAGCATTTTTAAAACCCACTTTTATGATGCCCATCTAAACACTGAATAATATACTTTCGCTTTCCCAAGGGGGGTTGTGCTTAAAAGCGGGGAAAAAGGGGGAAATTTTTCATAAACCCCAAGGGCCCTTACGTTCGGGTTTAGCCCTTTCCGTTTGGGGAAAGTGTTGGTCCATAAATTAAAGAAAAAAATTTGCTTGTTTGTAATCATAACAAATACAAAAAAAAAACTTTTTAAGAAAAAAAACCCGAAACCCAAAAAATCCGTGTTTTATACTATTAAAATCGTAAAAAATATAAATTTAATCCCAAAATTTCCTAAAATAAATTCCCTAATTTTTTCTTTGTTATAAATTAAAAAAAATTTTAAATTTCAAAAATTTTTCAATACTTTTTAAAATTTTATTGTTTGTTTTTTGAACAGTTAGAAACACTAAAAAAAAATAATTATAATAAAGTACGTCTATAGGAGCCTTTGGTATTTTTAAAACCCAATCCCAGCTCTTTTTCCTGATAATGTAAACCGGGTTTTCGGATTTCCCCAAAAAAAAAACCCTTTCCCCGAAGAAATCGGGAAAACGGGGCCCTTCTCATTTTGGTTGACCCCGTAACCCCCAAAATATCTTCCGAAAAAACACACAAATTGGTAATTTTTTGGTTGAACAATTTTTTTGGGCCAAATTGGAAAATTAAAAGTTTCGTTTTTCTTTAGGTTTTAAAACACAAACCTTAAAAGTAAATTTAAATTTGATTTTAAAAAAGGGTTTGGGAAAGTTTTAACGATTTTTTTAAATTTTAAATGTTACCCAATAATGTTTTGTATTAACAATTTAAAAAACCCTAAAAATTTAATTTTTTTTTGTTTTTAAAGGGTTTTTTAATTATTTCTTAAATTTTACGAAAAAACTTTTTTTTAAAACTTTTTTAAAAAAAGCAAATATTTAATCATTAGATGGAAATTTTTTAAAAGAAGATCTGATTTTAATTTTAAAGGGGGAATCACCTAAAATATTTACAGCTTTCCTAGCTAATTTTTAAACCCACAGATTTAATTAAGTTTAGTTTTAAATTGGGGAATTTTTAAATTATTTCCCAAATTTATTTATTTTTTTATTATTTATCATAAGATATTTTAAGTTTTAAAATTTTTATAAAAATTTTTATGTGATTTTTTTTAAAACGGGATTTTTAAAAAAGGTTTTTTCGTAACCCTATTAAGTGGGGGGAAAAAACATCAAATGAGTCCTATTTGGGACTTCCTGGGGTATCGGTACTATTTATTTTAGAGATTCGATTAAATTCTGAAACTCTGGTTCTTATCATTTTTGGGTTTTTTAATTCTTTAGGGGCCTTGCTTAGTAAACTAAATGAATTTTTTCTTCCCCTTATATAAAATAATTTTAAATTTTTTGAAATTGAAAATTTTTTGGGTGGCAAAATTAGGAAAAGCTAAACCCTTTCCAATGTCTAAAATTTTTAATACGGGTTTAAAACTTGAGAAAATTTTTGTTTTTAAATTATGAATTAAGGTGATTTGTTTTTTAAAATCTTGGATAATTTACAATTGTACGTACAAAAAATTTTTACATCTACCATTGTATTGAGGGACAATACCCCGTTCTTTTGGGTTTTCCCCCTTTGAAAAGTGTTAGGTTTAAAGAGAGTAGTTAAAAATAATTAATCTATAGTAAATTATATTTTATCTAAAAATATGAAAATTTTTTTTTCCCAAAAATCAATTACCTTTATTTTGGGGTTTTTTTAATAGGTCCCTTTATTATTTTAAATTCAATGTTTAAGTTTAGCTGAACCTTTTTATTAAAAATGAAATTTACATTGGGGGTTAAAGGGTTTCTTTAAAATTTTTCACGAAAATTTAAAATTTAAAAAACATTTTTTCTGTTACGTAACATAAGGGATTTTATGAATCAAAATTACTTTACGAAGAGTGGAAAATTAAAATTTTTAAAATTCCCCTTTCCAATTTTGTTTAAAGGCATTTTAAATAGCTAAAATTTTCTTTTAGAACAAGATTTTAAAATAAATACTTACTTGAAATCGGTTTAAATACTGAAAAAATTTCATAAATTCCCTTTTTTTAAACAGGGAAATTACCCAAAAAATGTAAATGTCATTTACTAAAATATTTTGCATTTTATTCAATTAATTTTTTTTTTCCCAAATTTTTTTTAAGGAAAAGTTTTTCATTTTTTTTAAAAAAAAAAATTGCTCGTAAGCGTTTTTGTGACAGTAAAAATAGCAAAAATTGGCGTTTGTATTCAAAAAAATTCCAATTTGGCCCGTTTTTATAAGTTTTGATGGTTCCTAAGCCAACAATTTTTCTGTGGGCGTTTTTCGTCTTCTTTTTCCCAAATTTGTTTTTTTAAAAATTTAAATTTGGGTAATTTTTTTTTGGTAGCGTCATTTTTTTATTTATTTTTTTTAAAAAAACCCGAAAATAGAAACAAAAATAGTTTCCCCCAAAGCTAAAGTATTTAATTTAAACCAAAAATTAACCCCAACATTTTTGGTTTTTTTTTAAAAAACCTTTGGTTTTTTCCAAAAATTTTATTGAAAAATATGTTTTTGGTTTACAAAGATAAATTTTTTAAAACCAAAAAAAATGTAAAATTTTGAGACCCAAATTTTGTTGTTGAGATTTGAACAATTTTTTCACACTTTTTATCTGTGAAGAGGGAAAAGTTTTTTAACAGCAAACTAAATGTAACCCCGTTAAAAAGAAAAATTTAAAAATTTAAAAAACAAATAAATTAACTTTTTTCCAAAGTTCTTTTAAAGTGAGTAAAAATTTTTAAAACATTTGCGAGCAACCTAATAAAAAACGGAATTTTTGAAAACAAAAATAAAACCCAAAAATTATTAAATCTTAAACTAAACCCCCATATCCACATAAAAATTTTCAAATCCTGTAAAGAATTTTTTTGTTAAAAAAATTTTTATATTAATATATTAAAATAATTTTAAATATTATATATATATTTATTATATATTTATTTTATTTCTTTATATAAATTTTATTTTGGGTTAATATGTCGTTTTTTTTTTTTTTAAAAACCCTTTTAAAAACATAAACACTCAGCAAATTTTAAAAACAATGAAAATAAAGGGGGGTGGCTCAAAGATGCTAAATTTTTTGAAAAGGGTTATCTAGAAAATTTAATTAAGTACCGTTTAAAAAAGTTTTTAAAAAACCCTTTTATACACGATAACGTTTTCCCCTTTTTCAGAGTCTAAAGGCATTAGCTGGGGAATTTGGCAAAAGTTTTGTTTTTAAGTGTTATTTTTGTTTGTTAACACATTTTTACAATGAATCAGATGGAAATATTTTAAAAAATACAATACAAATTTTTTGTTTACCCTTAAAAAGGTTATTAATTAGGAGTTTCCCCTTTTTTGTTGTTTCCCCTAGGTTTCAAAGGCTTAATGTAAGTCTCAAATTAAAATTTTTTATTAAAAACACCCCCAAAAAAGGGAACCCTAAAATAAAATTGAACAATTTTATTGTTCCAAAAAATTTTAATTTAAAAGTCTTTTATTTTTTAAAAATATAATCTTTAAATTATGTGATGCTTTTAATATTGTTTTTTTTTTTATGACATGAGTATTTCTTATAATAATTTGTCAATTTTTTTGTTTATAAAAATTTTTTTTACCCCTTTTTTGACAGAACCTAATAACAACTTTCCATTGCAGGTTGGTTTCCTTTTTTTTACCCGGTAAAACTAAAAACTATTAAAACAGCCAAACTCTTTTTTTGTCTTGTATTGTTTGAATTGTTAGTTGGAAAAAATCTGTTTAAAATGGGTTTTTGATAGTTGTGTTTGTAATGCAAACCACCCCACTTTAGGGCTAAATTTTACAGCTACTTCAAAAAATTTGAATTTTTTTTTGGTTCATTGATGCCGAACTGGGGTTTTATTCAAAAGGGTTTTTAAAAAATTATTAATTTTTTTAAAAATAAAAAGGGAAAACCATTTTAATTTAAATTTTAATAGTATTTAAAGTTTTTCGGTGATTTTTTTTTAAATTTTTTTTAAATTTAACTTTTTTTTTGTTTATACTGTTTTTTTCAACTGAAGATGCCTTTTTAACCCGGCGAAAGTGCTCTTGATAAAAAAATAAATTTGTGGGAAATTTTCTAAAAAATTTCTTTAAAATTTACAGGCCCAACCCAAATTTCCCTCAAGAAAAATTTTTAAAATTTGAAAAAAGTCTTTGAACTTGGTTTTAATTAAAAAATAATTTTAATTTAAAAAAGGGGGAAAGGGTTTTTAAAAAGGGTTTTATCTTAAGTTGTTCGGGGCTTTGGGGACACTTTAACGTAAAAATTCAAAAACCCTTTTTTCCGCTTATCTTCCCTTTTTACCCTTGAGACAAAGGGAAGGAAATGTTTCCCCCAAAATTCTTTATCAAGGATCCCCTATGATTTTTGATTCCGTTTTATGGCTTTAAGCTAATATTTTCACCAATTTTCAGTCGGTGTTTTTTCACTTGTTTGTTATCTGTTAAATTGTTTGAGGGGCTGGGGGGTTTAATTTAACGTGACTTTAACACCAAATTTTTCACAGCTTTTTTCCTTTTTTACCCTTGGGCGAAAGAAGGAAAAAATGTTTCCCCAAAAAATTCATTTTTGGATACCTTATGGGTTTCGGGTTCCGTTTGATGGCTTTACAGCTAAAATTTACACCCAAATATCGGTCGGTGTGTTTTCACTTTTTGTTATCTGTAAAAATTTTTTGGGGTTGGTGACAATTTTTAACGAGACTTCAACAGCATTTTTTTTAAAAGCTTATCTTCCTTCTACCCTTGAGGGCAACAAAAGGGGAAAAGTTTTTAAGACATTATCCCTGGGGTACCCTGTGATTTGTGATATTTACACTACTTGTGGTTTGGTTTTGTGTTTCACTTTTTGTTTTTTTATCTGTAAGTTGGGTTTTAGGGCTGGCGAAACTTTAACGTGACTTTTAAAACCATTTTCTCACATTTTTTCTTCCTTTTTAAACCCCTTTAGAAGAAGAGAGAAATTTTTTCCAAGACATTTCATCAAAGGGGTTTCCCCGTTTTTTTATTTAAAATTTTAACCCCCAAATTTCGGTCGGTGTGGTTTTTTACATTTTTTTTTCTTTTAAGTTTTTTTCGGGGTGCTGACAACCCTTTTAATTGTCCTTCAAACACAATTTTTTACGCTTAAAATTTTCCCTTTTTACCCCTTTAGACCCACGAAAAGAAATGTTCCTAGGGCAAACTGTCATCGATACCATGTGTTTTTTTGATTTTTTACTTCTAAAGTCGGTGGTGTGTGTTTTTCATGTTGTCATTGTAAAATTGTTTTTAGGGTTTGGGCCCCCCCAAAATTTAACGTGCTTCAAACCCTTTTTCCATCTTATCTTCCTTCTACCCTTGAGGGCGACGAGGAAATGTTCCAAGAAACCCCCAATCACCCGATACAAAGTATTTTTTGATATTTACCACCAAAAAAGGGCGGGCGGTTTTGTTTACATTTTTTATCTGTAAGTTGTTGAGGGCTGCTGGACAATTTAACGTCAACTTCAACACCATTTTTCACAAACTCATCTTCCTTCTACCCTTGAGGGCGATGAAAAAAATGTTCCCCATACATTTTTATCATGGATTTCCATTTTTATTTTTTTAAATTTCCCTTTTTATGGTTTTTAAAAAATTTTTAGTTTAAATCCCTTTTCAGTTTTGAGGCTTGGTTTAAAAAATTAAACAATTGTTGTATTTTATTTCCTTTAAAAATTGTGTAATTGGGAAAAAAAAAAATTTTTGTCGTAAGATCTGAATATTTTTCTGGATTTGTGAATTTTTAACCCCCCAAATTTGTCCCCAAAAGTTTAAAAACTCAAAAAATTTTTAGTCAAAAAATCATATGTTTAAAAAAAAAGGTTGGGTTAAAAAATATTTGGAAATTTTAAGAAGTAATTTTGGGAAAATTTTATTTTTTATTTTTTGAAATTTTAAGTTTATTGGGTTTGGAAAATTTCCACCCAACTCTATGGTTTTGGGGTTCCATGTTTTTATTGTAAGTTAAGGAAGGTCTTTGTTACACATGTTTTGGGAATTTTGAAATTTTTGAACCCGAAAAAATTATCGTTTTAACGTTTTGTTTTTTAAAGTAAAAAAATTTTTCGATCCCCGTTTGAAAATTTTCTAAAAACATGTTTGTCATAAGTGGTAAACATGTAATAAATTCAGTATTTGAAAAATTTGAAACGGAATTTTTAAAAAATGTTTTTATCGAAAACAGAAAAACATTTTGATGCAAAAAATATGCATTATATTATGAAATGCCCTCATATGTATTGTTGCAAATGTTGATCAAATAATTAATCCAAATTTAAATTTGTTAGAAAAAAATGGGGAACCCAATTTTTTTTTAACTACAATTTTTTTGAATTTAAAAATTTTTTTATTAAAAATTTTTTTAAACCCTTCCCCCAGTTCCCAAATTTTAATTTGTAAATTATGAATCATTATAAAGCCCGGGACCCAAAAAATTATTAGGAAAAAATTAAGATTTAAATTAAGGGTAATAATAAGTACTTGCTTTCCCAAAATTTCGTACGTTAAAATTTTAAAAAAAATTTTTTAATGAATATTATTTAAAAAATTAAATTTTAAATTTTTTAAAAAAAAAACAATGATTGATAAAAAAACAATAAATCCCAATAATTTTTTTTAAACTATAAAAAAAATAAATTTCTTTTTCTTTTCCCACTTATTGGAAAAAAAAAAAAGGGAAAAACTTTCAGGTGGGTAAGCTACCCGGGGGTAGGGGGCGCTTTTCTTAGTTTTTTATTAAATTTTTTGGGTTTTTTCAGAGGCCCCAAATTTTCTCTTATATTATAAAAAAAAGTATAATTATACTTTTCTAAAATTTAAAAATTTTTTGAGATTTTTTTTTTTTTAAAAAATAAGAAATAAAATTTAAATATAAAAAAATAATCATCACTGAAAAATAAAGGAATTTTTGTCAAGTTTTGTTAAAAAGTTGGATGTAAAATTTTGTTTTTTATGCCATAAAAAATAGAAAATTTTACCAAAGCAAAAAGCTTTTAAAAAAGAAATTTTCTTTTTTTGTATATTTTTTTAATTCCTTCCCTTTAATTTTATTTGTACTTTTTTTTTAAATATTTGGGGTTGTAAATAATTTCAGTAAAATTAAAATCAAAAAAAATTGATTTTTTATTAAAAACCCCCCATAAAATGTGGAATAAAAAAAACACCAAACGAATTATTTAAAACTGTTTGCATCTTGGGTTTTAATATTAAATTAATTTAAATAAAATTTTAGGGTTTTGATTAATATTTTTGTATTTTTTTACTGTAAATTTTAAAATTTTTTGTGCATTTTTTCTTTGTTTTTAATATATTTTTTGTGAGGGTTTAATTGTATTGTTTTAATATTTTTTACTTAAATATTTAAAAAATTTTTAGTACTTAATTTTTTTTAAAAAAAAAAGGTATATCTTAAATTTCCCCCCATTTGAGTCACTGTATAATGAAAAATAAAAATTAATGTCCAGAAAAATTTTTCAAAAATTTTAAAAAAATATTAAAAGTTTAAACATTTGATTTTAAAAAGAAAAAGGTTTTACGGGGAAATTTCTAACTCTATTCAAAGGGAAACAAAAGTTTCTTAGTTACGGCCCGTTTGGCATTTCCCAAAAAAAGTTCAGTCTGAGGTTAGGTTGCCGGGGGGGGTTGGGGGGGAAAATTTTAATTTGTAGTTGTACAACCCGGGGGCGAAAAAATTTGCACCTAACAATGTTATGGGGAATTTCTCAAAAGAGGTATGAACAATGGTTTTTGATTATAGCTTGAGGGGAACATTTAAGACATAAAATTTAAAAAATCATTTAAAATTATATATGAATTTTTTAAATTTTCATTTCCCTTTTTAAAAATAAAGATTGAATGGAAGTTGCGTTAAATTTCTTTGGAGAAATGGTTTTATAGATGTTTTAAGTTTTTCAAATGTTTATAAAAAATGTAAATATTTTCAATGGTTCCCAAATACCCTAAATCCAAAATGATTTATAAAGTCAAGTTCTCCCAAAAAAAAAGGGCCTTTTTAAAAAAAAACAAAAATAAATAATAACTGTTTTTTTGGATTTTCCCTTTATAAATAAATGACGTTTTAATTAAAAAGTCCTTTGGGTTTGGGAAAAAAAATTTTAATATAAAGGTTAAAACTTCCCTAAAATTAACTTTAAAACCCACTATAAATATTTTATTTAAATTTTTCAAACGGACATTTTGATTAAGTACTATAGTTAAATTTTAAATCTAATAAAAAAAAAAATCGATTCGTGACCCGGGGGCCCCCCCATGGGTGGGACAAACTGCCCGTAGGGGTATGAGACGGGGGGGTGGGTGATACTAATGTACGAGGGTTATAGGTGTGAAAATGGGTCCCGTACTACAAAAAAAAAAACAAAAATTTTTGAAAAGGAAAAATGCCCACAAAAAATGTGACTATTTGAAGTTTGTGTTTTTTTGTGTTTTTTGAATTTGGGAGAGGAAGGGGTTTTTGGGGGAAATTTTGGGGGTTTAGGAAAATTTATGATAAAAAACTATTTAAAAACTTTACGAGTGCAGTTTTTTGTGTCATTTCTTTTTTTTTAAATTCAATTTTGGGAAAAATTTTTAAGGCAATTTTTTTCAAAAATTTTTAAAATTAAAAATTGCTTTTTTATGTGCGGAAATTAAGGGGTTTTAGCAGGGGGTTTTTTTAAATATTTTTGTACACTTTTAAAAAAAAAATTTTTAAATCCCCATTTTCCGGGAAAGAATCAAAATTTTTAAAATTTTAAATGTTTCTATTGGGGGGTTTAAGTGTTTTGTTCAGGAAAAAAAAAATGGAAACCCCCTTTTTTTGGGTGAATTTGAAATATTTTATTCAGAATAATTATTTGCAAAAATTTTTAATTTTAGGGTAAACATATTTTATTTTATTTCCATTTGTAAAAAATAATTGCCCTTTTTCCAAAGTTTTCTTCGTGCTTTGTTTTTTTATTTATGATACAAACTCAAAAATAACCGTTTATTTTGTTTTTTTAAAGTTATTAAAAAAACAAAAAAAAATTTTTAAAAAAAATTTCTGCTTGATTTTAATATTTTACCCAAAGAAATTCTACAATTGAGATAAAAAAAACCCGCTGACAGGTTTTTAAAATAATTGTGCTTTTTAAAGGGAAATTAAAGGTTTTTTTCCCACTATGTTCCTTTTTTTGATATGCTATTTTTTAAAAATTGTATTTTATAAAATTTCTGCAAATGCCTAATATTTTCCCTTAAATTTTAAAAAAAAAAACCATTTTTGAGAATTTTTAAAGTTAATTCCCCAAAGTTTAAGGGATAACTGAGACAAATTAGTAGACCCTTTAAAAAGTTAAAAAAGTGTCATTAATAAACTTTTTTATTTTTAAAAATTTTTTTTTTAAATTTTTGTTTAAAAAAAAAAATTTTTTTTTCCAAAATTTTATTAAATGTTGCTGGGTTTTTGTAAAAACATTTAAAAAAATTGATTACTGATTTGGATTTAATACTAGTATTTATATTGGGGGGTTATCCAAAAAATTTTTGGGGTTTTAAAAAGGTTTAAATTAATGGTTTTTTTTCCCGGTTTAATTTTTTGATTTGACGGGTATTTTTTTGTTTTGACGAAAAAAAAGCAAAGAGACTTTTTTAGTGGGGCCCGGGCCCCCTTTCCCGGGAAAAATTTCAAAAGGGGGGGTAAGTGACGAAAATTAAAACAAAAGGGAAACCCTTTACCCCCTTTGATATACATTATAAAGTCCCGCAAAAAGGGGGTTTTTGTTTAAAGGAAAATTCCTTTTTTGGGGAGCAAGCTGATTGGGCCTGTCGTAGCCACGGTCTGTATTACGCTCTTTACTGAACCTTGATAAACATTTTTGTTAATAACAACAATACAATTTTGTTGTTGTTGCAATACAATAAACAACATTACTAATTAGGTTGGTTTTAACAATAGCTTGAAACAAAAAAGATTAAATTTAAAACTTTTCATATTTTTTCTTCAATAACCTATTGACAATTCAAGTAGTTTTAAGTTTTTCAGTTTAAGGGGGCGATACGGAAGAGTTGCAATCATTTTACATACAGAAACAAAATATTTTACTGTGACCTCAAATGAATTTAGATTTTAATGAAATTTTCAGTATTTGCTCTTTATATAATTTAGTTAATAAAAAAATATTTCATAAAAAAAATTTAATTAACTCATATTTGTCTATAAATTAAAAATTTAGAAATATTTTCAAAATACACTTTTCGTTTCCTTAGTTACTACCATACCTTAACCTTCTAGTCGTGACCCTAATTTTGTCTGGCATTAGTCGTGAGCCTGGGTCCTGAGGACCCACTTTTTCTGAATTAAAAATTAAATATATTATATCAAGTAGATTGTTGTATTTTGATTTATACATGTCTAGGGGATACTAATAAATAAAAAAAACACGTGTGGGAACAAAATCAAATTTATATTATGATATCAAAAATACATTGTAAGGAAACCTGCATTTGTAGTAGTTAAAAAACAACCATTCAGTTTTAAACTAATATATATTATAAAAACCATAAAATTAACGAATAATACTGTCAATAGTTTGTAAAACACTACCAGGAATATTAAAAAAAATTTTTGGTCATAGTTTTACTCTTAGGGTTGGAGGTTTACTCTACCTTCAAGTTCATGTTGCACAATGTTTGCAAATCTTCTTGGCGCACTCATTACAGATAGGATTTTACACTGGTAACACTCAATGGTGGTTTTTCTGTCTTTTTTTGCTGGACATGTGAAACACCTCTTCCTTTTAGACTTTTCTATGGATTGAACTTGGGCTGATGCTTCGTTCCCTGGCATTTGTACGCCAATGATGCGGCAGATCCCAACTTAGTTCGGTCTGTAGAGATGCGATTGCAAGACGGTTTTGCATGGGGGGAGTCACAAGATCTTTGGCAAGACTTTTCATGAAGTCACTTCTATTATAAAATGCTTGATTGTCCCTAAAAGACTGGTAGATCACATGTGAGTTTACGCCAGTGATATCTAGTAGGGCGTAGAACAAACGCATTGGCCACCGGTGCGTCTTTCTTGCTGTTGAATAAGTAGCACACATTTTATCCAAACTGTCAACTCCACCTTTACTCATGTTATAATCTGCAACAATAGTTGGTTTTTGTGATTGATCATCAAAGCTTTTGTCGTGGTGCATAGATGACACCAACAGAACAGCCTTCTTCTCTTTAGGCACAAACGAGACCAATGTCAAGTCCTTTTGTGAAACCAAATGTAGCAGAACCAACTTCTTTAGTGGCATTTGGTTGAAAGGATGCTGGAATTTCCGGTTTATTTTTTTCAGTTTCCCAAATAGGTAAGGCCTTTTTCCGAAAACAAAACTGACAAAGGGATAGAAGAAAACCAATTGTCGGCTGTGACATTTCGGTTTGTGTGGAAAATGCATTCAGTCAATCTCACTACTTTCCTTAGTTGGAATGCTGCAACTCGTATACTCATCAGCTAAACCTTTACCCTCTGATCCTTTGCCTGTATATATGTAGGCGTTGTAACAGTAAGAGTTCCGTGCGTCAGTCAAAATCATTAGTTTCAACCCATATTTCGCAGGTTTTTGTGGCATGTAAACATGAAATTTACATCTCCCTCTGAATTTACACAACATCTCATCAACACATTGTGTAGGCCCCTAAGTGAAAATTACTTTTAAAGTTTGCGACTACTTCATCAAACAACTTGGAAATAGGCGCGGCAGGGTCAGACTGTTTTCTCTCACGTCTTGTTGCTTTCTCATCAAACCTAAGACAGTACAAAAGTATTTCTAGGCGCTTGTGAGACATTACAAACCTAAAAAATCTCTCGGCCGGTTCCGTCAGTTTGCATATACACTACGCAGGTCCTCTGTATTGACTTGAAAACAGCACCGTAGTACAAAAGGCCAATAAGTGCTCGCATTTCAGGAAACTCAACATTTCTTAATTCTGGTCTGTTTTGGTCGGTATATTTAGGTCTAATCTCTAGAAGCTTAGCATTTGTATGCTCAAGGATTTGATTCATTATTTCAGGAGTAAAAATAGTCATCCATATATCGCAAGGAGTAGCTTCAACACCCAGAGCTTTTACGTTACCCCTGAGTTTGAGGGAGTATCAAGTTATGTGCTAAAGGCCTACCTCGCCTAGTTGGCTCTTTTGACGACCACTTGAATCGATATCTATTCTTTCCTTGTGGCTTGCCGTAGTAGTATTGAGGCTGTATGTCTTCATTCTCTTCACTGCTACTGTGATCATTTCCGCAATATCTACTGCATCATCATCTGTCCCTTGTGCCTCTATTATAACACAATTATTGGTTTCCCTGTTATTACTAATTTCACCATCGTCTTGCTCAGAGTCAGTATTCTCGTCCTGCACTTCAAACTCATCCTCAGCAGCACTTTCATCACTCAAATCTTCATCTAGGAGTCGGTTTGTACATTCTTCAAAATTGCTGTCCTTAACATCATTTTGACTGCTTGAATTCAACCCCTATTCTAAAAATACGTAAATTAACAAAACATAAAAAAGTTACGTTAGTCGTGACCCTTGGGTCCTAGGACCCAGTTTGCGTTATTTCACGAAAACAACAAATGACACAGCACAACCACTCCGCTCCAAGGTCAACCTCGTACTGGCGGGAATTTACATTGGCGGCAGAAAGCTGTAGCGTGCGCTGCGGCGGATTTTGTAACTAAACAAAAACTGTCGGGGTCCTGAGGACCCAGGGTCACGACTAGAAGGTTAAGTCATACACCCAAAATCAAAAGTTTTTCTTGATTCTGTTAGATAGTAGAACAAACTGAACTAAAATAAATAAAAATAAAAAATAGTTCAATAAAAAAGTTAAAAATTTTAATTTTTTTTCAAGTAATATTCAATTTTTATGTTTTTTTTACTTACCATTAAGATTATAGTTCAGAATGTAGCCATAGATGTCCCAGATATGTCCTGAAAATTTGTTATCTGTAGTTTTCAATAGTTTTTTAGGTATGAAGGAAACCGTAAAGTATATTTTGAAAATATTTCTAAATTTTTAATTTATAAACAAATATGAGTTAATTAAATTTTTTTTCTATGAAATATTTTTTTTATTAACTAATTTAAATATAAAGAGCAAATACTGAAAATTTCATTAATATCTAAATTCATTTGAGGTCACAGTAAAAATATTTTGTTTCTGTATGTAAAATGATTGCGACTCTTCCGTATCGCCCCCCTCAAAGTATTTTCAAATGAGGTGGTAGCAGCTCTCCCAGTCTGAAAGATAGCCAAACTAGGTGAACTATTTATAGAAAGTCTACAATATGTTAGTGATATGGTCAAATATTAAATTTGGAAAGTTTTTTTTTTTGTTTTTTAAGGAGAGGCCAACCTCCTTCTTTACCTTACTCTGCCCATTCCTCATAAACTATTTATCTGTGCGAGGAACTTAATCAGACAGAGTAAGGGGGTGAACCAGTAAAAGTAAAGGTGAATATTACTGATAAATCTTCCGGGTATAGGCCGGATTCGAACCAGCGCTATCTCTAACCCAAGCTCAAAGTCCTGACGCCTTAGACCACTCAGCCACCGGCTCGCCCATTTTAGTGCCATATTGTCAAATAGTTTGCCATATCATCTAGATGTATAGATACATGTATGTTTAGAATGACTAATTTATGTAATATGATTAAATAATATATGAATAATGAAACATGTATGATTATTTTACATGTCTAAGGTGTAACTGATTGAAAGTGGCTGTACATTCACGTCGGCACCACATGTGTACCATTACTGTAACTTGCCTCACTCCATTACCCGCCACCACCTAGCCATTAGCTCCTGCCAGCCAGATAGTGGATCGATACCAGATGTTACGCATTCCTGCATTCGAAAAAGTTAATTTGTTCAATGATATAACTATTTTGGAAATCACCATTTTAGACACGAAGTTACGTTATGTTTCACTTTGATGTTTAACTTGAAGAACTATTATTTTTAAAGTTACCTGTGGCCTAATATGTTACCTATCAAATAAATCGTTTAATTCCACCGTTCTTTTATAATTTTTAGAGGAAATTTAATGTCACATAACCGTAAGAATTAAATGAAAACCCTTTTAAACCCAGTTTTTCAAAAAATCATATTTTCGTAAACGTTTATGCCTACTGCCCCCAACAAAAATTTATGATTTACAAACATCCTCAGATTGATGATGTAAAAGTTTCAAGTGCCAATTTTATTCTGTAAAAAATGTATAGAAACCCCTCACTTTTTCTAAACAACACTGTAACATTTCAATAAATTTTTTTTTTTTTAATTTTAAATCTAAAACAAAAAGGAAAAAAAACTATAAATGTGAACTAAATTAATTTTTTTTTTTTCCCATAAGAAAATTTACTTATGAAATATCTTTTTACGTTTTTTAAATTGTTTTGAGGATATTTTTTTTATTTTAAAGGATTTGTCCTATGTTTAAATTTTTAGATTCATTAGAGAAATTGCTATCTTAAAAAAACCAAACAAAAAAAAAATACTTTTTCAAAAAAAGACAAATTTTTAAAAAATAAGGGAAATTTTTTCACAAAATTTACAGTAACACCCTTCCACTGACCCCAAATCCCCCCCACACCCCACCTGGGCATCGTTTGGAGGGAGTTCCCAAACCAACCCCCACGATGGCTTGTACGGGTTTCGGTTGTCTTTAAGTTCGTGGCGAGCTCCATGGTAATTTTAGTGTTCGTGTCCCCAGTTCCCGTCCTGTTGGAGGGCAAAAAAACACTGTTTGGTTATTTGATTATTTTTTCTACCCTGATAACCACGTCCCTTTTGTGAATTGTAAATATTTCCAGTTTTTTGTATTTCTACTGTTTTGAGTGATTTTTTTAAAGAAAGCGCACATTTAAAACCAGTCAATGACCTGCAGTTTTTAAGAAGTTTTGAAATTTTTTATGATTTAAAGGAAACAAACTGGTTTTTTAGAAAAGTACTAAGTAACCCCGTAAGACACAGTTTGTTTGTATACCTGAGAAGCGTTGCGTTTTGTTCATTAATACTATTAAAGAATTAAAATTTCCAACTATTTCTACCAAAGTAGAAAAAAACGAATAAATAGATTAATTATTTTTTTTAAAAAGTGAATAAACAAAACGAATCAATTGATGAATTTAAAAAGTTACGTACGTTTGGAGAGACCAAAAATTTTATTACAAAAAAATTTTTAAACAAACAAATGAATGGCCTTTTTAAATTTTTCAATATATACGAAATTTTTTAAAGGAAAATGAACTCCCCATAAAAAGTGTTTTTTTGTAAGTAAAAAAAATTTTAAATTTTCGAACATACAAATTTTTAATAAAGGGGAAATAAATAAACCTCTTTTTTAAGGCAGGGTTTTTTAAAATAGTGCTATTTACAAGCTATAAAATTTTTTCATTAAGAATTAAAATCAAGAAATGTAAATTATTTTAAATTTTTCTATTGAAGCGCATTCATTTATTTAAGTGTCTACTAAAATACAGTTCAGTGTTTTTTTTTATTGTTACAGTATCATCTAAAATAATGTTCACCAAACATTAATTATTCAACCAAGTTTTTAAAATTTTAAAATTAACCGTAATTTAGTTTCAGGTCATATTTGACACAAAATTTTGTTTTAGTTAACACAAATAATTTAATTAAGAAATACAAAATGATATTAAGGTTTCACCCACAACCAACTTGTTATAAGTTTCAGTCTGAAGCCATTAGAAGCCTCATAAATCACAAATTGACTGCTGAAATTTTTTCGATTTTTTTCCTCCACAATTCGAGATTTGTACCCGGTAAACCGTGACAAATGGCAAAAGGAACCTCTCTAAACTACACCTCTAACTAAGTATTTTTTTTAATTTATCTAATACAAATCAAATACACATTGGGTCAGATTTTTTGTCAACCAGGTTTTACAGGTTTAAAAAGTTTATTAATTACCATACATGTATAAGTATAATAAAAAATTGTTTTTTTGAAGGAATTTTAGCAACACGGTTTTTTTAAAAAGCGAAAATCAAAAGTAAAAAACTCATACTTTTAAAAAAAAATTTCTTCGTTATATTCTAAGTGAATGTTTTGAATTATAAACAAAATATTTTAAAATTTTTCATAAATGTTTTATTGATTCTATAACTTTGGGTTTAAAAAAATTGAGTGAAGGAACAAATAAAAAAACAAAGTGCAATTTTTTTAAAGATCAAATCTTCATGTGACAGTGCTTTTAAATTACGAAGTTATAAAAGATTTATTACTTTTAATTTTTTAAAAGGGAACCCCCAATTTTTTAAGGACAAACGTGTTTGGGCATAATTCACCTAGACTTACTTTTTGTGCAACATAGGATGATATAAACAACATTATTTATAAGTAATTGCACAAAATCTTTTCAATAGTATTAATCTAAATATGTTATTTAAATTTTGATAGTTTTTTTCTTTCAACAAAAGAAAATCTAGGGAAAAACAGAAATAAATCCACCCTACTGTTCGTATATCATAAAAATACATGGAAGTACAACAGCATCAAATAGGGGGTTTCAGTTTAAGTTGTTTTTTTACAAGCAGCTTTGTTTTTTTGTGTTTTTTTTAAAAAATAAAAAACAAATTAAGCCCTTTAAGTTTTTTAGTTTTTCTTCGGAAAAGGGTTTTTTTTCCCTTTGATTATTATTTGGAAAAATTTTAGTGCCTGGTCTTTGATTTACTATATTTACTAACTAAAAACAAGTGGGAACTGTATTATAAGGCAACTGGATCTAGGTGCACAAAAAAAGGCTTATATCCTTTTAGGGTTATAATGTGTACCTGTTCAAATTGTTATACATGAAAAACTAAAATTTTTTTTATATCTATAAAATTTTTAAAACCTTTTTTTTGTTAAAGGTATGCGTTGAAAGAGTAATTAATATGCTACTGACAAATTTTTTTGATCAAGGCTTTACATTTAACACGCCAAATATATTAAAATGTTTAAAACATCACATTAAAAATTTTCCCTATAAAAAAGTTTTTCAACGTGTCTTGATGTCAAAAGTATTTTGAAAATTTGACCCTGAATTATATAAAGTCAAAGTTTATGGCAAAGTGTTGAAAGTCCTCTTGGCTCAGGGACAAATCTCTATAAATAGACTTAAATCATAAACTTATCTTTAGTTATGATCTTTTTATTCATGTTTTTCTTCTCTAAATTAACTTTAAGCAGCCTTTTTCTAAGCAAATAAAAGATAATCCAAAAATAGTTGCCTCTCATCATTTTTTTACCTTTAAATATTTGTTTTGTATTTGCTGTTTCCCCATTCTATCCGTTAGCGTCTTTTCAGGTTTGGACAACATTTTATCAACTACAAATTGATATTTTAAAAAAGTTTAAAAATATTTAAAAAAAAAAAAAATCTTTAAAACAAATTATTGTTTTTGGCAAAGCTGTGGCACTGCGTTTTTAAAAATTTGACGTTTTGGTGGAATAGTGTTTGACCAACAGGATTATGTACTTTTTTCTAACAGCATCAGTTTTTTGTTTTGGGAACCCTCCAACCGATACAAACCCCAAAAAAAGGGACGAAAAAAATTTGTCATTGTGTCCATTATTTTTTAAAAATGTAAAAAAAAAAATCATCAGAACCGTGAAGGGTATCGTGAAGCTATTAAGAGAAAAAAAAAATACATACCCCCATATACCCAAATAGAAACCCCAAGTATTAAAAAGCAAAAAAATTTTTAACATTTCCCTGACAAATTTTTTTTATTTTTTCAGTCTTGGTGATATTGCTTAACCCTAAAGACTGCCCCAGGCATGATAAAGTAATTTAAAGTACACAACAATCTTCTTGGGTTTGCCTCACAAAAAGACACCCTAACAATGGCTGTTGGAGACGACATTTTCCACAGACGACAATAACGTCTTTTAATAAATCTTCTTTCCGTTTTACCCCACACATTTACATTAGTTAAGTGAACACCCATTTTACTTAAAATAAAACTTGGGAAAATGAATTAAAAAGGGAAAAAACGTTTTTTTTTGATTTTTTATTTTCTTTATAATCACAGTAATTTTGTATACATGACCGTTTCTCATAAGAACAGTTTAAATTATAAAATTTTTTGTAATGGAATAATTTAAATTATTTAGAAAACCCCTTCAAAATTCTTCATCATTTAACTCACCTCCCAAACCAACATATAAAGACCCAATTAAAAATTAGGGTTGAACTACTTTTTTAACTCTAAATAAAAATAAAACATGGGAAATTTTAGATAATAAAAAAGGGGTTTTTATCCATTAATTGGGTATTTGAAAATATTTGGGGCTTCGAATTTAAAAGGATTTATCCCCCAAGACGCCTGTGCTAAAAAAAATTTAATTTGGAAAAAAAATTTTCCACAAAAACTTTGAAAAAAAATTGTTATTAATAAAAAAATAATATAAAACATGTGTTTAAAACCTTCATAGGTCTTTAAAAACATACAAAAAAGTTCCCTTTAAATTTTAAAAATTTGGGGGGATACTATGTGAAATAGACTTATTTAAATCATCTTTCAATATTTTTGTCAAGTAGATCTTTCATTTGAGGGTTTAATTTTCATCTGCACTAGGGGACGGTTTTGAATCACGACACTGAACTTTTAAACTGCACCAAAACCTGTTAACTTGTAAAACAATGTTTTTCTAATATATCAAAACAACATTTATTTTAACTTGAATGTAATTGTATGTATCTTGTTTATACCGGGGTAAAACTTGTTGTCACAAATGGTCTATTATTTTTTCCAAATTAGGTTTTAAATTTTTTAAAAAAACTACAGAGTCCCCATTTTTACGACATATATTATTTTTTTTCTTTTTTAAAACAACCCTTATGTTTTTATTGATTTTTTATTTGTCTTGTAAAAACCCATTATAAAAATTTTTTTAATTTTTTTAAATTTTATAAGTAAATTTAATTTTTTAAAAAAATTTAAAATTTAAACCGTAACCTTACGAAGTCATCGTTAAAATCCCTTCAACTTTTTTAAAAAAAGAAGTCATTTATATTAAACCCTGAATTTAAAAGTGTTTGTGAAAGATTTGGGTTTTTTTTGCTTTTAAAAAAAGTTTTTTTTATTTCAAAAAATTTCCCCCATTTCCGTAAAATCTGTAGTTGAAAAAAAGTGGGTTGGGTTGGGTTTACAGACTTTTTAAAACCTCTATGTTTACTTTCTGGATTCCTGTGAAAAGTAATACTTTTTTTGTTTTAAAATTTAAATTAGCTTTTCCAATAAATGTTTTCCTTGTTTTTAGATTTTTTTCTTTACATTTTTATTATTAAAACTATTTATTTGGGGATGGTGGGAAAATTTAAACCTTATTTTTTTTTGGCATAAAACTGAAATTTTTTTTTTAAAAAATTAAAAATGTTTTCCCAAGTTCCCTTTTAAACCCTGACTGTCGGAAAAGTTAGGGGATTCCAAACCGGGGAAAACCAGCCTTCCACAGTTCTACTCATGGCTAATGAGAAAACACCAGTTTAAAAGAGTTGTAACTTCCCGGGCCTTTTTAAGAAACATAAAAAAATTACATCACGTTTTTAAATCCATCGGGCAGTAAATACTTTTTTTTCAGTTTTTTTAAATTTTAATTTAAGTTTCTTTATATTGACTTTTTTGATTTTGAAAATTACATTTATTTATTTAAAAAGAAAACCATTATCTATAAAACTTACGTAAAAACTTTTATTTCTTTCAAAGAATTACAAAAAAAAAAAAATTTTGTACGCAAGTTTTTGTGTGATTGTGAATTACAAAACTAGTAGTGTAGAAATGGGGATTGAAGCAAAAACCTTGAACTTTGGACGGGGTTGTCCCCCGTGATCCCACGTGATCACCAAGTTCCCCCACGGGTTTAAATTGGTCGAGAGCGGTCACGTGATTTTTTTCAAGATGGGGGGCGCCCACCCCCGGGCCAAATTTCCTAACCCATTTTTTGATTACCCGTGTTGGCCTTGGGGGAAAACTTTACTTTTGGGTTTCTATTTGTTACCCAGCCAGTGGGGCCCTTTGAAGGTCAATTTTTTTTTAAACAACGAGCCACTTTTGGAAACCCCCCGCGATGACGTTGTCGTAGGTCAGTGTTTTTTTGGTGTGACTTTCACAACCGTTTTCGCGCTGTTTCTTCTGACGACGCCCATGGGTATTTATTAAATTAATTGTGTTTTTTAATTTAATGCTGTGTGGAAAAAAGGGTGTCGATGGCCGGTCCCGGGATCGATCTGAAAACCTTTCCCCTTTTGTGAGACGGAGCCCGAACCCAATGAGGACAGTGCCCTCCCCCGAGGGGGTTAACGTAAGTAGCGGCAGAAAAACGTGTGGCTTCGTTCGTCCTCGAACCACGTTATACTATAGGGAAAAGTATTTTTTTTTTTCTATTTAATATAGTATTAATTTTTTTCAGATTTTGAAAAAAAGTCTGTTGGTTTGTGTCGGACTTTTATGTAGCGGGCCCTATGAAATGTACCAAATGTTTTTTCGCACAGTGTTTCCAACTCGCAGTTTAAATTTCAAAAAAAAAATATCTTTAAATGGGTGCCAAAATTTCTACAAAATACAATATACTTTAATAAAAAACTTTTTTGGGTTATTAAATTATTTCTTATATTAAATACAAACGCTTTTTTTTGGTGTTACAGTAAAATTTAAATTTTTAATTTGTTATTTCCCTTTTTCGTTAAAACTATAATAAATACATATACGATTATTAAATTATACTATATTAAATACAAATGCGTTAATACATACGTTAAAAGTGGTCGTTAAGTATTAGGAGAACAGAACTTAGTAAGAACTCTGAACTCGTCCATTGGCGCAATAATTTGTATTTAATATAGTACTAATTTGTTCTGACCATTTAAACCAGATGTAAAAAAAAAAATCTGTTGGTTTATCGTCTGCTAGTACCAGCTGATATGGTTCGCTTCGCTTACGCCGAGCCAGATGCATTAGTACTATATAAAATGTATTTTTCTAATAATTCGTATTTAATATAGTATTAGTTTGTTCAAACAAAATCGGTTTTTCTTTATATTATATAAAATGTACCAACTGTTTTTTCACAGTGTTGCTAACTCACACGATTATTTGCATTATACTATATAAAATACATATATATATGTATGATTTTTTCTCTTTTTTAATAAATACAAATGCGTTTTTCGGTGTTACAGTAATATTATTTTACTTTGTTTTCCTTCACATATAATGTATACTATATAAAGGATAGCCAACTTATGCTTTCATTCGTAGTATACTATAATAAATCTGTGTACTATAAAAAGTGCATCGATATTTATTCTTTGTCACGTTATAATATAATAATTGTTATGACGATAAATTTAAACAGATTAAAAAGGATTCTGGTTTTTCTGTGTACATATTTTATTTCAATATTATACTTATATACTATATGAAGTACATTGTTCATAATAAATCACTATTTTCGTTGTACTATAATAAATGCAATTAATTTTTATATATAAATCAGTTAGAATATCTTTGAAACAGCTAACACATTTATATTTATTTATTTGTATTACAATAATAAATGTATATTTGTTAATATGTATTAATTTAAGTTAAATTTTAATGTTTTAATACATTTGAGTATTAGGAGAGCAAAGACTGGTAGGAGTTATCAATGTTATAGTTGCCGCCTGCGGCATACAAAGTGTCACTATCGAATCAGCACGACCCGGTGACCTCTCCGTTAGATAGTCCGACTGCCTCGCGAACTGATTATGTGACTGCTGCTAATTTCTGCTAGCCTGATACTTTGTTTTTCATTGCATGTTGTTCGTATTCCATATTTAAGTGGTTTTTTTCCATATATTTAGTAGATGTATAGAAAATAAAAAGCATATTATATTTTATTTAATAATTAATTTAGTATTTAAAAATCCTAAGGTAATATACTATTCTATATTTTTGTAATGATATAAGTAACACAATATTTAAATTCTGTTATGGATAAGTTATAGTAATATTTAATTAATTATTTAAAAATCGTAAGGAGAAGTTGTATTGCAGATATTTTTGAAGTAATAAGTCGAACAATATTTAAATGTTATTTAAGAATAAAGTATAATAATGTCAATTATTAAATACTGAAAACTCTATAAAAATACTGTCTTTTTTTAAAACCAACTGATGTATTTGTATGGTATGAAATTGTCCAAGTCCAATTTTGCTGATGCAATGTTTCATCATGTGTACTTGTGGTAGTAAGACAATGGTAAGACAGATATAAAAAGTCATATAATTCAATAAAAATCTGCAAAGAGCGGAAACTTCATCTGTACATACATGTATCTCAACAACAACAACAACCAAAGTTAAATCAATTGGTAAATATTTGTAAGAATGTTTATTTTTAATATATGTGGTAGTGAGGCAGATATAAAATTCATATAAAAATTCGTTTTAATTTCAACAAATATCACAAATACGTATTGAAAAAATCGAACTTTCAAATAATTTTTTTAAAAAAACTTGTGACCGATTCATCACGAATAATTTATTTAAGTAAGGTCAAGATAACTGTATTATTATATGTTTTGGTTTTAAATAAGATATATTAAACGTTTATCGCAATAAAAAGTTATACCTTGACACTGATTTAATCATTAAATAAAAAGAAAACTCATTGGCTCACTTAGTACGGGAATAAACAATATAAAAATGGAATAATACAATATAGATGTTAAATTCAACATAAATTTCATTTCAGATATGTAAAATTATGAGTTAAGGAGTTCAATTATTATTCCCTCACACGTTAGTTAAAACAATCGAATAATATTGAATTACGAACCATATTCAGACATATGTAATATTACAATATGTAGCATTTATTTCAGATTTCCATTAGGATCTTACACATAAGAGCCTTACGTAAAATTTAAATCCAATATGTTAAACACATTAGAGATTACAGTTATGTAAATATTAAATGGACAAAAATGTTTAATTTCGTCGTGAAAGGATCTTCATACATGTCCAACTATTATAATATTCCTGAGAGAAACGATTAATTATAAAGGGCACTTTAAGTTAATAACATGGTTTTTCCTATTTTGTAAAGATAAATTCTCTTATTAACAAATTAAGTAAATAAAAAAAAGAAAAAAAAGCAATTCTATGAATCCATTAATAACTGTATAGTGTATTAAATGTTGCATATTATTTTGACAATTTTATAATAATAATTGCCTTTTCTTATAATTTCAACATAAATATCACAAACACGTATTGAAAACATTGAACTTTCAAATAACTTTTAAAAAAAAATTGTGACCGATTTAACATGAATAATTTATTTTAGTGAGGTCAGAATAACTTCATTAATATAGATTTATTAAAAAAAGACATATTATTTGTTTATAGCAATAATAAATTATACTTTGTTAATAATTTTATCACATAAAAACTAAAATCATTAGCTCACTTTGAATGGAAAAAACAATATAATACAATATAGATGTTAAATTCAATATACATTTAATTTCAGATATGCGTACAAAACGTTCTTCTACACTTTCATCCTTGAGTGCATACATATGCGTTATGTTTAAGATGAGACATGTCTTGTATATGAGAAATTATCTAAGTTCCATTTTATCAGTGTCCGTATGTTGAGTAAGGATGAGAACTGAGTATCAGGCTTGTCAATTAGTTGAAAATCAGACCAATAATACGTGTTTTTGATTCAACTCTATGTCTCTTAATTTCACTGGTTGTTAGACTTTAAATGAAATGTCCGTTCTATGAAACAGTCAAACTCCGTTAGCAACAATATTACATTGGTTATCCATGCTCATACTACTCACATTCACCTTAGAATACGTTCAATTTTGTGCTGCCTTGTCATATCTAAGAATAATACTTTATATTGTTTTCACTTAAAATGAGTCACAGAGTAAATACTATAATGGACGTTATGTTTAAATAATTTGTATAACACAGGGTATACCAAATCAACCGTTTAAGTATATACTTTTTTTGTCTACATATCTTCTATATTCAGTTTAATGATAGAAATAAAGATGTAATGAAAATGATAGCAAAATAAATTGAGGGGAGTCGGATAGGCCTATGCTAACAATGTAAAATTGGCTATTTTTAAGGTACATTTTCTCAAAATCCCTGAAAGATATCAACCTGAAATTTTTTCCCCTGAAAGGTTGTAATGTTAGCAACATTTTAAGTGGATGGAATTGAAATATGTATAATTCTTCAAAAAATATAATATTTTTAATAAGAATGCTAATTTTATACTTAAATTTATACTTCAAGGTGATATAAAATAGTGCCTAATGTAAATTTTCATAAACTGTCCATTCAAAATATGCAACTTTGTCTAACAAACAAAACAAAACAAAAACTACTTTGATATCTCATACGGTTCATGAGAAAATGTACCTTTTGTCAAAAAATCTGCAATTTGAGGAAAACGTAAAATAAAGTTAGAACTACTATAAAAATTTGATTTTTCAATACCTAATGCATCCCAGGTCCATATGATGGATTATCTGGATCCTCCTGCTCTTGGTACAAATCCTCCAATTTTCTCTTAGACAATGCTTGCTTCTGGCGACACTTTTTTTCAAGTTCTTGGACTGCCTTTTCTGCTTTTTGGATTCGAACCTGATCAACTTTCTTGCATCGTTCTATGCAGTTGGATCCAGGAGTGATACCTAGTTTGCTTAGGACTCTGCATCTGATTATGGCACCTTCATTAAAATGCCCTATGGCATCATAAGTCCCCAATTCAAGCGTAGTTTTGCGAACAAACGTCGTTTTGGGGACTCTAGACCATATGACGTTGTTGAGAGACTCACAGGCGTTTTGGGTTTTGCCATGTAAACACTTTCGAAGGAGGTCTGGGTTTGCTAGATCTTTAAAGATGTGCTTCAACTCATCCATAACAACTCTGGGAAGATGGGTATGATTGTTATGATCATAGGTCTCATTGTTTTCTAACGCCTTCTTATATTTACACCAGCTTTCTAAACCATTAGGACATAAACCATGAGCAGGATCCTCATTTGAAGAAGAAAGATGAAAAAATTCAGCCCAAACCCCCCTTTTCATATTTTCTAAACTAGACACATTACGCCGAATGGCCACACCATAGTAGTTCTGTATCACATTGATTGCGGCATCAGTAAGTCGCCCTCTACCTCCAAGAGTTTTGCCATCCGACAACTTTGTTTTGGCCATAGCAGATTTAAATTTTCTAAGGCGACTGCCCATGCGTTTCTGGACATGGCCCACACATTCAAGCTTTTCTACATGAAAATCTGGGCCATAAGGCTGTGCTGCTTGAACCGCAGGGAAAGACGCACTGTCGCCATCTCCAAGAAAATATTTGTACCTAACATTGTAGGTCTCTTGACTTGCCCTAAACATGTCTAGTATTCCCTCAACCTCCATACGTCCACTAACACCAGAGAAGTTGGCCAAACACTGATCATCATGGATATTTTGCAGTCTTCTCTTACATAAACAAAATTTAGAAAAAATTCTGACATCAATGACTTTGCCAGTCATTTCACTGATAGCTGACACAACACCGTTCAACGACCTGTGGCCTCTCTTTTGCCAGGTCCCATCAAAAATAGCTACTATATCCCTAGAGCCATCATTTAGTTCCACAGTTTCCTTTACAGCATCTTGCATTGATTCAAGACATGCTTGCTTTGTTGCAAGCAGTAGCATGTCATTGAAATATTTCAATGCAGGTGGATTGGGCATGTTAATTATGCTACAAAAGTTTCTTGCTGCCTCTTCTCCTTTTCCGATGCAGCGGAAACCATAGGCTAAACGCACATTTAATTCATAGCCTTTATTAGGAAGTTTTAGGCTATTACACTCTGTTACAGTCATGCTACATGAATTGCATTTTATATTTACTTTACAGCTAAGCCCTAGCCTATTAGTCGCAAACACGCTTAGCGGTCCCTTGCATTGTGCACAAACTGCAATTTGTCCAAGTAGTTTTGTTAGATTTTGCAAACAAATTAAGTCATAAGTGTCATCAGTATATGTATTTTCACAAAAAAGCTTGTACTCTTCTAGATTATAACCAACCTTCTTTTTAGATGAGCTCTCCTTAGACCCTATGTTAGTTGTAGTGACAGGAGTAGTTTCAGTAGGCCTTGCTGTAGAAGGTAAACTATGTTTAGGAATACCTAAAAACACTGATTTACGCTTTTTAAACACTTTTAAACTAGGCCTAGGCATTTCAATGAATGAATAATATGCTATAAAAAGAAACAAATCACTTCTCTTGAATAACAATCTAGAAACAACAAAACACTTATTAGTATAACCTTTACTAAGTAAATTGTAAACATAGACAACAATCAGCAGATTGCTTGCTTACTGCTTAGAGCATAGACCTGTAAGCTAACAGCTGGTAGACAGAGTTACCAACATATGGATATTAAATCACACATGATGTAAAGTGTGCACTAAAACAAATAAGCTGCAGTGGTCACACGTCGTCACATCCAATTTCGCTTGAACATTCACTTACATTTTTGGCCATAGATTCTTTAATAATCATCAGAATGACATGAAACTTACATTAAATAAATTCTAAAAGCATGTATAATTAAAATATGAAATTTAAAAAAATCTAAATTTTTACCGATTTTGACCATCCGACTCCCCTTAAACTTAGCTAAGTAAATTAATTTAGTGTTTTCATAATGATATTTTTATTAGTATTCGCATTATAGATTTCTAAATAAATGGCAAACTTTAGAGCTTGCAGTTCTGTATATCTGGATATATATTAAATGGATAAAACTGTTTAATATCTCAAATAAAGGATCTTCATACATGTCCATTTATTATAATAAACATGAGAGAAACGACTAAATATAAATGACACTTTAAATTAAAAAGTATAATTTTTTCCTATTTTGTAAAGATAGTTTCTCTTATCAATGAATTGGGTAAATAAAACAACAATTTTATGAATCCATTAATATTATAGTTTTCTCAATGTTCGTATTTTGTGCAGGGAAGAGAACTGAGTATTACTGTCGGCTGAGCAGAACGAAAGAAGGATAAACGAAAAAATTAGTTTAATTTCTTGTTAGTATAATGCAAATAAATGCAAGTCTGTGTCATTGATGAAAATAAAAGTATTATCGATTAACAATTAAGCTGACTTAGTGATATGGTTCAAGTGGGGTCAAGCGATATGATAGCACACTCGAACTAGAAGTCTAAACTAAATATACCAGTTATATTAACTTTAAAACCTAAGTAAATCGGTCAAAAAGGTCATATATGAGTAACTAAATTAATAAAATATGTATTTTTTAATTAAATCGATTTTCAATTACGTTCATTCTAATTTTACGTGATTGAATTTTAGTTTTTTCTAAAATGCCTGATAAACATTGCTAATAAATGACTATAAAACTGATGTTTTAATAGTTAACTATTCTGAATGTTTTACATTTGAGTAAACAAATACTATGATTAGTCGTTTAAGAGCTTTATATCAAGACATATTCTCTACTATTTATTGTACATTTACTTAACAGTAATATAAAATACTGGATTTATAAGATATAACATGATTTTACAGAGTTATATTTCAATTTTGTGAAGCGATAAATATCTAATAACGCTTAAATTGTATATTAATAAAAATTTTTAGATAACTAATGAGTAACTGGGTGTTTCTATATTTTTAGTTAATTTATATATTTATTTACCTCAATCACCCCATAAATATGAATTAATACAAGACATCAACATCACAGAAATGCGAATGTCAATCGGTGTAAAGCCGGTTTTTCCTATTTTCTAAAAGATAATTAAACAGATAAAACAACAATTTATAATTCCGTTAATTACTACATAGTGAATTGAATGTTACATAGTATGCTACTAGTTCATAAAATAGTCTTTTGCTTATGACTTATTTTAAGTGTATAATTTATTTTGTTAAACATGAAAATACTAAGGAGAAAATGTAAATTACAAAACAAATACGACCAACCTAATTGCATTGAACTAGTGTCAGTCCATTTATAAATATACACTTATGTAAATGTTTTTTTCTGTGTGTGATCCTTATTGATCGACTTCTTTTAAATTACAAACTAAAACGACTTAGACTAGAATATACAAGCCTTGTAAATATAATACACTTCATATTTTGAACGGACAAAAACATTCATATACAACAATTATAAAAGGACAATCATTTTAAGACTTCATTTTTTATAAATACATATATTTATTTCAAATAATATTTTTTAAGATGCCAGACAATGGTGTATATTAGACTAATGGATCATGAATGATCAGACAATACGCCGTTGTATCCTATGGTATATTGGTATAAAGGTGTCTTCTCTTGGAAAGTCAGTTTATCCAAACAAGGCTGATCATTACCACCTATGTAATATGACAATTAAAACTTTGTATACATATAATATAAAATTGATTTATTTCCATTGAAACTATCATATGGATAGTACTTGCTGTTCAAGTACAGTTTTATGTTATCTAAGTTACAATAATCCACCTCAATGACCTCATAAATGTGATTTAATACAAGACATCAACATCGCAAAAATGTATGAATCAATCGATTTCTTTTAAATGGTCAACTAAATTAGTTTAGGATAAAAAATGAAGGTATTATACAAATGATATACTTCTTATATCACCATTAGGATACTATGCATAAGAGCTTCAAATAAAATGTTAGTCTAAAATGCTTTACATATCAGAGCTTGCAGTTCTGTAAATATAACTAGATATTAAATTAACGAAACATTTTTTATTTCTCAACGAAAGGATCCTCATACGTATTCAACTACTCTATTAAAACCTAGCGAAATGATTTAAATATGAATGACACTCAGTGTAAAGCAGGTTTTTTCCTATTTTGTAAAGATAATCAAACGGATAAAACAACAATTTTATAATTCCGTTAATAACTACATAGTGAATTGAATGTTACATAGTATGCTACTAGTTCATAAAATGGTCTTTTGCTTATGACTGATTTCAAGTGTATAATTTATTTTGTTAAACATGACAATACTAAGGAGAAAATGTAAATTACAAAACAAATACGACCAACCTAATTGCATTGAACTAGTGTCAGTCCATTTATAAATATATACTTATGTAAATGTTTTTTTCTGTGTGTGATCCTTATTGATCGACTTCTTTTAAATTACAAACTAAAACGACTTAGACTAGAATATACAAGCCTTGTAAATATAATACACTTCATATTTTGAACGGACAAAAACATTCATATACAACAATTATAAAAGGACAATCATTTTAAGACTTCATTTTTTATAAATACATATATTTATTTCAAATAATATTTTTTAAGATGCCAGACAATGGTGTATATTAGACTAATGGATCATGAATGATCAGACAATACGCCGTTGTATCCTATGGTATATTGGTATAAAGGTGTCTTCTCTTGGAAAGTCAGTTTATCCAAACAAGGCTGATCATTACCACCTATGTAATATGACAATTAAAACCTTGTATACATATAATATAAAATTGATTTATTTCCATTGAAACTATCATATGGATAGTACTTGCTGTTCAAGTACAGTTTTATGTTATCTAAGTTACAATAATCCACCTCAATGACCTCATAAATGTGATTTAATACAAGACATCAACATCGCAAAAATGTATGAATCAATCGATTTCTTTTAAATGGTCAACTAAATTAGTTTAGGATAAAAAATGAAGGTATTATACAAATGATACACTTCTTATATCACCATTAGGATACTATGCATAAGAGCTTCAAATAAAATGTTAGTCTAAAATGCTTTACATATCAGAGCTTGCAGTTCTGTAAATATAACTAGATATTAAATGAACGAAACATTTTTTATTTCTCAATGAAAGGATCCTCATACGTATTCAACTACTCTATTAAAACTTAGCGAAATGATTTAAATATGAATGACACTCAGTGTAAAGCAGGTTTTATTCCTATTTTTTAAAGATAATCAAACGGATAAAATAACAATTTTATAATTCCGTTAATTACTACATAGGGAATTGAATGTTACATAGTATGCTACTAGTTCATAAAATAGTCTTTTGCTTATGACTTATTTTAAGTGTATAATTTATTTTGTTAAATATGACAATACTAAGGAGAAAATGTAAATTACAAAACAAATACGACCAACCTAATTGCATTGAACTAGTGTCAGTCCATTTATAAATATACACTTATGTAAATGTTTTTTTCTGTGTGTGATCCTTATTGATCGACTTCTTTTAAATTACAAACTAAAATGACTTAGACTAGAATATACAAGCCTTGTAAATATAATACACTTCATATTTTGAACGGACAAAAACGTTCATATACAACAATTATAAAAGGACAATCATTTTAAGACTTCATTTTTTATAAATACATATATTTATTTCAAATAATCTTTTTTACGATGCCGCACAATGGTGTATATTAGACTAATGGATCATGAATGATCAGACAATACGCCGTTGTATCCTATGGTATATTGGTATAAAGGTGTCTTCTCTTGGAAAGTCAGTTTATCCAAACAAGGCTGATCATTACCACCTATGTAATATGACAATTAAAACCTTGTATACATATAATATAAAATTGATTTATTTCCATTGAAACTATCATATGGATAGTACTTGCTGTTCAAGTACAGTTTTATGTTATCTAAGTTACAATAATCCACCTCAATGACCTCATAAATGTGATTTAATACAAGACATCAACATCGCAAAAATGTATGAATCAATCGATTTCTTTTAAATGGTCAACTAAATTAGTTTAGGATAAAAAATGAAGGTATTATACAAATGATACACTTCTTATATCACCATTAGGATACTATGCATAAGAGCTTCAAATAAAATGTTAGTCTAAAATGCTTTACATATCAGAGCTTGCAGTTCTGTAAATATAACTAGATATTAAATGAACGAAACATTTTTTATTTCTCAATGAAAGGATCCTCATACGTATTCAACTACTCTATTAAAACTTAGCGAAATGATTTAAATATGAATGACACTCAGTGTAAAGCAGGTTTTATTCCTATTTTTTAAAGATAATCAAACGGATAAAATAACAATTTTATAATTCCGTTAATTACTACATAGGGAATTGAATGTTACATAGTATGCTACTAGTTCATAAAATAGTCTTTTGCTTATGACTTATTTTAAGTGTATAATTTATTTTGTTAAATATGACAATACTAAGGAGAAAATGTAAATTACAAAACAAATACGACCAACCTAATTGCATTGAACTAGTGTCAGTCCATTTATAAATATACACTTATGTAAATGTTTTTTTCTGTGTGTGATCCTTATTGATCGACTTCTTTTAAATTACAAACTAAAACGACTTAGACTAGAATATACAAGCCTTGTAAATATAATACACTTCATATTTTGAACGGACAAAAACGTTCATATACAACAATTATAAAAGGACAATCTTTCTAAGACTTCATTTTTTATAAATACATATATTTATTTCAAATAATCTTTTTTACGATGCCGCACAATGGTGTATATTAGACTAATGGATCATGAATGATCAGACAATACGCCGTTGTATCCTATGGTATATTGGTATAAAGGTGTCTTCTCTTGGAAAGTCAGTTTATCCAAACAAGGCTGATCATTACCACCTATGTAATATGACAATTAAAACCTTGTATACATATAATAAAAAATTGATTTATTTCCATTGAAACTATCATATGGATAGTACTTGCTGTTCAAGTACAGTTTTATGTTATCTAAGTTACAATAATCCACCTCAATGACCTCATAAATGTGATTTAATACAAGACATCAACATCGCAAAAATGTATGAATCAATCGATTTCTTTTAAATGGTCAACTAAATTAGTTTAGGATAAAAAATGAAGGTATTATACAAATGATACACTTCTTATATCACCATTAGGATACTATGCATAAGAGCTTCAAATAAAATGTTAGTCTAAAATGCTTTACATATCAGAGCTTGCAGTTCTGTAAATATAACTAGATATTAAATGAACGAAACATTTTTTATTTCTCAATGAAAGGATCCTCATACGTATTCAACTACTCTATTAAAACTTAGCGAAATGATTTAAATATGAATGACACTCAGTGTAAAGCAGGTTTTTTTCCTATTTTTTAAAGATAATCAAACGGATAAAACAACAATTTTATAATTCCGTTAATTACTACATAGTGAATTGAATGTTACATAGTATGCTACTAGTTCATAAAATAGTCTTTTGCTTATGACTTATTTTAAGTGTATAATTTATTTTGTTAAACATGAAAATACTAAGGAGAAAATGTAAATTACAAAACAAATACGACCAACCTAATTGCATTGAACTAGTGTCAGTCCATTTATAAATATACACTTATGTAAATGTTTTTTTCTGTGTGTGATCCTTATTGATCGACTTCTTTTAAATTACAAACTAAAACGACTTAGACTAGAATATACAAGCCTTGTAAATATAATACACTTCATATTTTGAACGGACAAAAACATTCATATACAACAATTATAAAAGGACAATCATTTTAAGACTTCATTTTTTATAAATACATATATTTATTTCAAATAATATTTTTTAAGATGCCAGACAATGGTGTATATTAGACTAATGGATCATGAATGATCAGACAATACGCCGTTGTATCCTATGGTATATTGGTATAAAGGTGTCTTCTCTTGGAAAGTCAGTTTATCCAAACAAGGCTGATCATTACCACCTATGTAATATGACAATTAAAACCTTGTATACATATAATATAAAATTGATTTATTTCCATTGAAACTATCATATGGATAGTACTTGCTGTTCAAGTACAGTTTTATGTTATCTAAGTTACAATAATCCACCTCAATGACCTCATAAATGTGATTTAATACAAGACATCAACATCGCAAAAATGTATGAATCAATCGATTTCTTTTAAATGGTCAACTAAATTAGTTTAGGATAAAAAATGAAGGTATTATACAAATGATACACTTCTTATATCACCATTAGGATACTATGCATAAGAGCTTCAAATAAATTGTTAGTCTAAAATGCTTTACATATCAGAGCTTGCAGTTCTGTAAATATAACTAGATATTAAATGAACGAAACATTTTTTATTTCTCAATGAAAGGATCCTCATACGTATTCAACTACTCTATTAAAACTTAGTGAAATGATTTAAATATGAATGACACTCAGTGTAAAGCAGGTTTTTTCCTATTTTGTAAAGATAATCAAACGGATAAAACAACAATTTTATAATTCCGTTAATAACTACATAGTGAATTGGGTGTTACATAGTATGCTACTTGTATAATTTATTTTGGTAAACATGACAAAACAAATCCGACAAACTTAGTTACATTGAACTGGTGTCAGTCCATTTATAAATATACTTTCATGTAAATTACAAACTAAAACGACTTAGTAGACTAGAATATACAAGTCTTGTGATATTTTTTCCTTTTTAGTATTATAAAAAAAATTAAGGAATATGAAACTAAATCAACTGCGATGATGCTATTAAAACGAATCTCAGCCATATTACAGTTGTATTATTTTTATGATAACTCTTTTTGAAATTTTTTTCTTCAGTTAGTATACATTTTTATTTGTTTTTTCCCTCAAAAACTAGATATGATTTGTTTGCAACATGGTTAGTTTTGAATGTTAAGTGCAGTTGACCATTCAATATACTCCCTTTCATCCAAATAATGAACTTTAGTTTAAGTAACACTAAAAAATCATATACTGTACGAACAAAACTATACTTAGTCTAGGTCTGTAAATACAAATGTACATAACTAGACTTTATATTCGTATAATAAATACATTTAAGTATGTAGAATTAACATAATGAACTTAGGTATAGGGTATTTATTTTATTTTACGATACCTATTTACGTTGTATTCATGTTATTTATGTATTTAATTTGGAATGGAAACTGTAATTTAGATAGTAATTTATTTCTCATACACAGGGAATTATTAGCATTGATATTAAGTAACACTCAAATAATAATATGGAATGCAAACTATAAATTACTTTCAAAGCTAATTCCCATTCACTTTATGTTATTACAATTGCTATTGAGAGGCATTCAAAATAATTCATATGACGTTTGTATAAATGAAACCATATGTCTATTTTAAACTAGCCAGGTCAGAGGATTAAGGTAATGAAGAAAGCAGATGCCGTTCAAAGACAAATACAGCACACTAATTGTAATTTATTACAAATGAAGTAACCAAAACCACAATTGTTAAATGTAATGTTTGTTGTTGCGTTAAATAAATGAGAATCGTAATTTTGCACTTTATTGTTTTCTCTTAAATATATTTTTCCATGCCAAGGAAAATAACAAATATGTTTAAAATGTCTATGGTACAATAGAAATGTGTTGTGTAATATTTAAAATAAATACTATCACTTTAAAGCGTTCAACTGTTTATTCTCCTCCAATTAAATTTTTTACATTACAAATTATATGTTCTGAATAAGTAATTTATAGATATAGAACATTTATTGAGAAAAGTTTCGTTGAATCACAGAAATATAATTAAGTATAATTTAATACTGATATGTTTAATGTTTAAGGCTTGGAGATATATGAAACATATTACTAATAGTAAAATTTCTTTATTCACAATATTAGTATAGTAAAACAATCGTTATAAACTCAATTTAGCCTACTTTAAATCTACGTTTAGTTTAAAATATAATGCATAGTTACATTACGTATTGTATATTAAATTTTTACTATTTAAATTAAAGAATATCACAAAGACAGGTAGAGTAGCTTACGGTAACTTTTTAGCATAAATTCATTGAATTCGAACTGTACACAAACACATATAAAGGGGCTTATATTACTAAGTATACTGTATAATTTATAATTGTTATAGCGAATATTTAATGTTAAACAGGAAATCCAATTTGTATTGTACTCATGCTATAACAAATCAATTTCAGCATTAACCTCTTACTTTATCTATGGTTATCTTGACTTATTAGTACGGGTCATCGTGCTAAGGTTAACTATTTTGCATTCACACTGGTTATTAGAAACAATCGTATTTTATTAACAATATTGTTAGGCTCGTTTGTGTGTCCTTTTCCTTTACATACATATTCGTAAATAATTCTTCATATTTTTTGTTCCTATAAATGATACGTTACGTGAAATTGATTTGTTATAGCATGAGTACAATACAAATTGGATTTCCTGTTTAACATTAAATATTCGCTATAACAATTATAAATTATACAGTATACTTAGTAATATAAGCCCCTTTATATGTGTTTGTGTACAGTTCGAATTCAATGAATTTGTGCTAAAAAGTTACCGTAAGCTACTCTACCTGTCTTTGTGATATTCTTTAATTTAAATAGTAAAAATTTAATATACAATACGTAATGTAACTATGCATTATATTTTAAACTAAACGTAGATTTAAAGTAGGCTAAATTGAGTTTATAACGATTGTTTTACTATACTAATATTTTGAATAAAGAAATTTTACTATTAGTAATATGTTTCATATATCTCCAAGCCTTAAACATTAAACATATCAGTATTAAATTATACTTAATTATATTTCTGTGATTCAACGAAACTTTTCTCAATAAATGTTCTATATCTATAAATTACTTATTCAGAACATATAATTTGTAATGTAAAAAATTTAGTTGGAGGAGAATAAACAGTTGAACGTTTTAAAGTGATAGTATTTATTTTAAATATTACACAACACATTTCTATTGTACCATAGACATTTTAAACGTATTTGTTATTTTCCTTGGCATGGAAAAATATATTTAAGAGAAAACAATAAAGTGCAAAATTACGATTCTCATTTATTTAACGCAACAACAAACATTACATTTAACAATTGTGGTTTTGGTTACTTCATTTGTAATAAATTACAATTAGTGTGCTGTATTTGTCTTTGAACGGCATCTGCTTTCTTCATTACCTTAATCCTCTGACCTGGCTAGTTTAAAATAGACATATGGTTTCATTTATACAAACGTCATATGAATTATTTTGAATGCCTCTCAATAGCAATTGTAATAACATAAAGTGAATGGGAATTAGCTTTGAAAGTAATTTATAGTTTGCATTCCATATTATTATTTGAGTGTTACTTAATATCAATGCTAATAATTCCCTGTGTATGAGAAATAAATTATTATCTAAATTACAGTTTCCATTCCAAATTAAATACATAAATAACATGAATACAACGTAAATAGGTATCGTAAAATAAAATAAATACCCTATACCTAAGTTCATTATGTTAATTCTACATACTTAAATGTATTTATTATACGAATATAAAGTCTAGTTATGTACATTTGTATTTACACACCTAGACTAAGTATAGTTTTGTTCGTACAGTATATGATTTTTTAGTGTTACTTAAACTAAAGTTCATTATTTGGATGAAAGGGAGTATATTGAATGGTCAACTGCACTTAACATTCAAAACTAACCATGTTGCAAACAAATCATATCTAGATTTTGAGGGGAAAAACAAATAAAAATGTATACTAACTGAAGAAAAAAATTTCAAAAAGAGTTATCATAAAAATAATACAACTGTAATATGGCTGAGATTCGTTTTAATAGCATCATCGCAGTTGATTTAGTTTCATATTCCTTAATTTTTTTTATAATACTAAAAATGAAAAAATATCACAAGACTTGTATATTCTAGTCTACTAAGTCGTTTTAGTTTGTAATTTACATGAAAGTATATTTATAAATGGACTGACACCAGTTCAATGTAACTAAGTTGGTCGTATTTGTTTTGTCATGTTTACCAAAATAAATTATACAAGTAGCATACTATGTAACACTCAATTCACTATGTAGTTATTAACGGAATTATAAAATTGTTGTTTTATCCGTTTGATTATCTTTACAAAATAGGAAAAAACCTGCTTTACACTGAGTGTCATTCATATTTAAATCATTTCACTAAGTTTTAATAGAGTAGTTGAATACGTATGAGGATCCTTTCATTGAGAAATAAAAAATGTTTCGTTCATTTAATATCTAGTTATATTTACAGAACTGCAAGCTCTGATATGTGAAGCATTTTAGACTAACAATTTATTTGAAGCTCTTATGCATAGTATCCTAATGGTGATATAAGAAGTGTATCATTTGTATAATACCTTCATTTATTATCCTAAACTAATTTAGTTGACCATTTAAAAGAAATCGATTGATTCATACATTTTTGCGATGTTGATGTCTTATATTAAATCACATTTATGAGGTCATTGAGGTGGATTATTGTAACTTAGATAACATAAAACTGTACTTGAACAGCAAGTACTATCCATATGATAGTTTTAATAGAAATAAATCAATTTTATATTATATGTATACAAGGTTTTAATTGTCATATTACATAGGTGGTAATGATCAGCCTTGTTTGGATAAACTGACTTTCCAACAGAAGACACCTTTATACCAATATACCATAGGATACAACGGCGTATTGTCTGATCATTCATGATCCATTAGTCTAATATACACCATTGTCTGGCATCTTAAAAAATATTATTTGAAATAAATATATGTATTTATAAAAAATGAAGTCTTAAAATGATTGTCTTTTTATAATTGTTGTATATAAATGTTTTTGTCCGTTCAAAATATGAAGTGTATTATATTTACAAGGCTTGTATATTCTAGTCTAAGTCGTTTTAGTTTGTAATTTAAAAGAAGTCGATCAATAAGGATCACACACAGAAAAAAAACATTTACATAAGTGTATATTTATAAATGGACTGACACTAGTTCAATGCAATTAGGTTGGTCGTATTTGTTTTGTAATTTACATTTTCTCCTTAGTATTGTCATGTTTAACAAAATAAATTATACACTTAAAATCAGTCATAAGCAAAAGACTATTTTATGAACTAGTAGCATACTATGTAACATTCAATTCACTATGTAGTTATTAACGGAATTATAAAATTGTTGTTTTATCCGTTTGATTATCTTTAAAAAATAGGAATAAAACCTGCTTTACACTGAGTGTCATTCATATTTAAATCATTTCGCTAAGTTTTAATAGAGTAGTTGAATACGTATGAGGATCCTTTCATTGAGAAATAAAAAATGTTTCGTTCATTTAATATCTAGTTATATTTACAGAACTGCAAGCTCTGATATGTTAAACATTTTAGACTAACATTTTATTTGAAGCTCTTATGCATAGTATCCTAATGGTGATATAAGAAGTGTATCATTTGTATAATACCTTCATTTTTTATCCTAAACTAATTTAGTTGACCATTTAAAAGAAATCGATTGATTCATACATTTTTGCGATGTTGATGTCTTATATTAAATCACATTTATGAGGTCATTGAGGTGGATTATTGTAACTTAGATAACATAAAACTGTACTTGAACAGCAAGTACTATCCATATGATAGTTTTAATGGAAATAAATCAATTTTATATTATATGTATACAAGGTTTTAATTGTCATATTACATAGGTGGTAATGATCAGCCTTGTTTGGATAAACTGACTTTCCAAGAGAAGACACCTTTATACTAATATACCATAGGATACAACGGCGTATTGTCTGATCATTCATGATCCATTAGTCTAATATACACCATTGTGCGGCATCGTAAAAAAGATTATTTGAAATAAATATATGTATTTATAAAAAATGAAGTCTTAGAAAGATTGTCCTTTTATAATTGTTGTATATGAACGTTTTTGTCCGTTCAAAATATGAAGTGTATTATATTTACAAGGCTTGTATATTCTAGTCTAAGTCGTTTTAGTTTGTAATTTAAAAGAAGTCGATCAATAAGGATCACACACAGAAAAAAACATTTACATAAGTATATATTTATAAATGGACTGACACTAGTTCAATGCAATTAGGTTGGTCGTATTTGTTTTGTAATTTACATTTTCTCCTTAGTATTGTCATGTTTAACAAAATAAATTATACACTTAAAATCAGTCATAAGCAAAAGACTATTTTATGAACTAGTAGCATACTATGTAACATTCAATTCACTATGTAGTTATTAACGGAATTATAAAATTGTTGTTTTATCAGTTTGATTATCTTTACAAAATAGGAAAAAATCTGCTTTACACTGAGTGTCATTCATATTTAAATCATTTCGCTTAGTTTTAATAGAGTAGTTGAATACGTATGAGGATCCTTTCATTGAGAAATAAAAAATGTTTCGTTCATTTAATATCTAGTTATATTTACAGAACTGCAAGCTCTGATATGTAAAGCATTTTAGACTAACATTTTATTTGAAGCTCTTATGCATAGTATCCTAATGGTGATATAAGAAGTGTATCATTTGTATAATACCTTCATTTTTTATCCTAAACTAATTTAGTTGACCATTTAAAAGAAATCGATTGATTCATACATTTTTGCGATGTTGATGTCTTGTATTAAATCACATTTATGAGGTCATTGAGGTGGATTATTGTAACTTAGATAACATAAAACTGTACTTGAACAGCAAGTACTATCCATATGATAGTTTCAATGGAAATAAATCAATTTTTTATTATATGTATACAAGGTTTTAATTGTCATATTACATAGGTGGTAATGATCAGCCTTGTTTGGATAAACTGACTTTCCAAGAGAAGACACCTTTATACCAATATACCATAGGATACAACGGCGTATTGTCTGATCATTCATGATCCATTAGTCTAATATACACCATTGTGCGGCATCGTAAAAAAGATTATTTGAAATAAATATATGTATTTATAAAAAATGAAGTCTTAGAAAGATTGTCCTTTTATAATTGTTGTATATGAACGTTTTTGTCCGTTCAAAATATGAAGTGTATTATATTTACAAGGCTTGTATATTCTAGTCTAAGTCGTTTTAGTTTGTAATTTAAAAGAAGTCGATCAATAAGGATCACACACAGAAAAAAACATTTACATAAGTGTATATTTATAAATGGACTGACACTAGTTCAATGCAATTAGGTTGGTCGTATTTGTTTTGTAATTTACATTTTCTCCTTAGTATTGTCATGTTTAACAAAATAAATTATACACTTAAAATCAGTCATAAGCAAAAGACTATTTTATGAACTAGTAGCATACTATGTAACATTCAATTCACTATGTAGTTATTAACGGAATTATAAAATTGTTGTTTTATCCGTTTGATTATCTTTAAAAAATAGGAAAAAAACCTGCTTTACACTGAGTGTCATTCATATTTAAATCATTTCGCTAAGTTTTAATAGAGTAGTTGAATACGTATGAGGATCCTTTCATTGAGAAATAAAAAATGTTTCGTTCATTTAATATCTAGTTATATTTACAGAACTGCAAGCTCTGATATGTAAAGCATTTTAGACTAACATTTTATTTGAAGCTCTTATGCATAGTATCCTAATGGTGATATAAGAAGTGTATCATTTGTATAATACCTTCATTTTTTATCCTAAACTAATTTAGTTGACCATTAAAAGAAATCGATTGATTCATACATTTTTGCGATGTTGATGTCTTGTATTAAATCACATTTATGAGGTCATTGAGGTGGATTATTGTAACTTAGATAACATAAAACTGTACTTGAAAAGCAAGTACTATCCATATGATAGTTTCAATGGAAATAAATCAAATTTTTTT